>BQKN01048164.1:0-11877 GCA_022839385.1 Asparagus kiusianus | reverse complement strand
TATATCTATATCTATATCTATATCTATATCTATATCTATATCTATATATATATATATATATATATATATATATATATATATATATATATATCAGAATTATCTCTTGATCCACGTCGCTTTAGTAAATGTATTATTCTGGAAGTTATACGACCCAGAGATTGGGCAATGAGCCCTAATCAAGAATTACCCTTAGTAAAATCCCAAACAACCAAAGAGTTATATTATTTTAATTACTGGGATTATCAGGAAGCATTTTATAAAGTATTCTTCTATCAGAATCCAAAAAATAAACATACATGGCTAATAAAGCTATGTCCTGAAGCTATTTATAAGGGATTATCATCCTGATTCTTCAATTGGTGGGTTAATTATGGTGCTAATATGACAATTTTACCAGAATTCATTACGAAGTTATACTCTTCCTGGATAGAATCCCATCCAGTCATAACAAAATTGAATAATAATAAAATTGTTGAAGGATTATGTACTATCTATTTCTTTGTTGAAACAGAGATACCCTAGATATGGACGTGGTCTTTTGAACTGGACAGACTCTCATCTTCCTTATCTTAAAAGGAGATTTCATTGTCGATGGTGGTCTAGAATAGTTGTTGAAGAAAAAATAAAACAAATCGAAGAAATAATTCAGATAAATAGTACGATTTTCGAAAATACTATAACTCAATAAGTTAAGAAAAAAAATGCTATGTTGAAAATAGCAAAGATGATGAAGAGGAAATACCCTCAGGCATCTGAAACAAAAATACAACAAAAATGCTTAGAATATATGAAAAAACAGTTTTTTGAAGCATTTGACACAGGTGATACTAAGTCAACCAAAAGCACAGGTTCAGAAGATATTATTCTTCCAGATGCTCAAGACACTGATGATGACATTGATACTATGTGGAATACAACAATGGGGATCCTGAATGATATTCAGCCAGATAGCAAAGGCAAAGGACTTGCGTAAAAATACTATTCTCTTTACTTTTTTAAAAGGCATTTCCTTTATGAATGATGGAAAACAAAAAGAATCAAATTAGAGAGCGATGGCGACATATCAACTTTAGGCTCACTTCATAAGTGATTGCGTGGAGTACTGTACAACTTTATAAAATAGAGATAATGTATGCAAGTGATGTATGAAAGTGATGTATAAACTTTATAAGATTCCTTCTAAAAGCTTCGAAAGGCTTCTGAAGGTTATATATATATGAGAGAAGGCAGTCGATTGATGTAATATTGAAAAATAGCTTGTAAGAGAGTAAGATTGTAAGTGTTTTCTCCTCTTGTAGATTATTTCCTCTTATAATAAAAATATTTTCTTATAAAACAGCGTGGATCAAGAAATAATTCTGAAGTTTGTTGGCCTCACTCTGTAAGTAATCTTTTTATAAAGTTTATACATCACTTTCATACATTATCTCTATTTTTATAAAGTTGTACAATACTCCACGTAATCACTTATGAAGTGAGCCTAAAGTTGATACGTCCATATCCAGGGTATCTCTATTTCAGCAAAGAAATAGATAGTACATAATCCTTCAACAATTTCATTATCATTCAATTTTGTTATGACTGGATGAGATTCTATCTAGTAAAAGTATAACTTCGTAATGGGTTCTGGTAAAATTGACATATCAACACCATAATTAACCCACAAATCGAAGAACCACGATAGTAATCCCTTATAAATAGCTTTAGGACATAGCTTTATTAGTCATGTATGTTTATTTTTTGGATTCTGATATAAGAATACTTTATAAAATGCTTGCTGATAATCCCAGTAATTAAATGATATAACTCTTTAGTTGTTCGGGATTCTACCAAGGATAATTCTTGATTAGGACTCATTGCCTAATCTCTGAGTCGTATAACTTCTTGAATAATACATTTACTAAAGCTGGGGGAATATTATAGTTGTCATTACTCCAAAAATGGATTACTTTCATACCTTTTTGTATAATAATGGTTTTCATCCAAGCTCTAGACTATAAAGATAAAGTCGGGTAATATGTTACATTCAGATATTTCTATCGTGGTTTTTCACAATCATTCATAAGAAGAATATCCTCTTGTTCTAAATATAGAACAATTTCATATTGCTTTTTAGTGTTCCATTCTACATCTTTTTTAGTTATAGAGGAAAATGGTTCAGGAGTATCTTCCTTGCTGATAAGATCGTTTATTCCTTTATAAAAGGAAGTGGATGGACTGTTACTATTGCCCTTTTTAGTAATTGTACGTCAAGAATTAGACTGAGAAAAAGGAGTATGACTCATTTCAGTATGTTGTTGATTACTGCCTCCTCTTCCCCTCCCTAAATAAGAGGGACTATTCCGTGTCATTGGAATCCTATAAAAATTCACGAGTAAGAAAGTCAGGCAGATGATTTTGACTACCTTTAATATATTCAATTTTGAATTGATACATAGCTAATTCTGTTTGTCATATAGCAAATATTTGGTTAGAGAGAAGATTTTTAACATCTTTCTCAATAACACTTTTGGCTGAACTACAATCAATACGTAATAGAAATTCTTGATTAAGAATATCATCCCTAAATTTAGAAAGACATTTAATAATTGACAACATTTCTTTTTTAATTGTTGAATAATTAAATTGGGTTTTATCCCATTTTCCAGAAGCAAATCGAACTAATTGCTCTTTATTTGTATCAGGATCTATTTGTTTGAGGACACCTCCGTAGCTTATATTAGACGCATCTGTTTCAACTATTTTATACCAATGTATATTGGCTAAATGAATACATGGTAAACATTTAACCTGCGATTTAATCCTTCGTACAGCTTCATTATGTTGAGCTGACCATGGTTTTGCATTTTTCTTTAGTCTACTATATAAAATAGATGTATCTTGTGCTAGATTTTTATAATAATCTGCTATGTAATTTAAAACACATAAAAATCTTTGTAACTATTTATTATCAGTTATTACATCAGGGAATTTAGATGCAAATTCAATGCTTCTATCTATAGGAACTATTGTTTCTTTATGAATATTACAACCCAAAAATCTAACTTGGGTTTGAAATAATTTCAATTTTGGAATAGATATTGCTAACCCATTTCGTAATACTAGGTTACGAAATACTTCTAAATGTTTAACATGTTGTTCAAATGTTTGTGAGAAAATTAAAACATTATCTATATATGATAATATAAAATCGGTATAAGGTATGAGTATTTCATTCATAATATTTTAAAATTCTGAAGGGACATTTTAAAGACCAAATAGCATTACATTCCATTCATAATACCCAAAAAGAACTACAAAGACAGTTTTATATCTATCTTTTTTCTTCTATCTGAATATGGTAATATTCATATTTTAACTCAAATTTAAAAAATATTTTTACATTATGAATGCAATTTTAACAGATCCCTTTTATCAGGAATGGGATATTTTATCCATTTAAGGACAACATTTAAAGACTTGTAATTAATAACTAAGCGAGGAATACCTCTCTTGTTCTGCATGATTATTTACATAAAACGTTGTACAACTTCAAGGCGAATAAGATTTTCTTATTAATCTTTTCTCTATAAGAGAATTTATTTTTTTTTATAGAAGTCAAGATATTCTTTATTCATTTGACAAGGTCTCGATTTTGTAGGAATATTTTTCTCATCAAAATTATCTATTATCTATATAGGGTAATGAGACAATATGTATTTTCTTGTCCCAAAAAGCATTTGGAATATCACTACATATAGTTAATTTAAAATTTTCTTCTATTTGAGTTATTAACTCTTTATTCTTTTTGATTTGTTCTTCTATTTGAACAAATAAGACTTCTTTTAGAAAATTAATCTGATTTTCTTTAAGCACATTTTTGACTTCGTTCAATAAACGAGTTTGAGGATCAGAAATGAATTCAAATATAATTTCCTTAATTTTATAGGTAGCTTTAATGCCTTGGGTGTCAATTTGATTTATAGGCATTTTATTATGCAAAAATAGTCCTAAGTATTACATGTTGGGATAAATTTTTGACTAAAACACAGGGAATAGGGATACATGTTCCCTATATACATATATGTGCATTAGATAATTTATATTTTACATCTAATTTATTCTCATTGACACTACTTAGTGACTGGGTAGTTATTTCAAAAAACTTTTGACGGCACAATTCCTTCATTGATACAATTTAAATCCGCACCACTATCTACCAGAACTATTAGATCTGGTATAAATATTTACTCGGCTATTGCCAGAGTAATTTTTATATACCACTTTTGAGATGCAACTTGTTTTAAAATTTGTAGAAAGTCAGAACTTTCAATTTTATTGTCTCTTTCATAATGTTTTGATGAATTATTTTATGAAGTAATAAGAGAATTATTATTCTCTTCTTGATCATTATCAATTTTAGAGATAATATATTTATTCTCTTGTTTTAATAATTTTACTTCCTTTTTAATTCTTGAATTTCTTTATTAAGATCGGATAAAAAAAGAACTTTTGAAGTTGAAGCAGAATTTTTTCTTCTTTTTAAGACTTCGGACATTTTATAAACATTATCAATGTTTAGGTTTTCTTTTATTTCCTTAGTTTTTTCTAATAAAGACTATAATTTCTTTCTTTAACTCGATAGAGATTTCTTCTGAAAGAATTTTATTTATATAGATCTTGATTTGATGTTATAACATTTATAGGTAAGCTATTCATTTGACCAATAGTCAGTATCATTACAGTTATTAACTAAGCATTGACAAAGTTCATCCTCTTCTGATTCAGATAACGATGAATATGATTTATCTTCTTCAGTATCACTATTAATCATAATTTTGTATAGCATTTTTTAAGACCTTCATCTTCTATCTCATTAATTTTCTTTTTTGTATAACATTTATTTGCATAATGTCTGATTTTTCGCACTTATAACAGTGAATTTTATTTTTACCTTTTTTATCCCTTTTAGATTTTTTCTTATCCTCATCTTTTTCGATTTTGAAAAAAAAAATTATTTTTCTTTTTAAAAAAGAATGTCTTTTCTCATGTTTATTTTTAGTTTTAATTTCTTTATCAGCCTTATATGGCTGGTCATAAGCAAATTGCTCACAAATTTCTCCTAATTCTTTTCGTCTAGTAAGTCTTTGAGACTTTAATTGATTTTTCAATTTTAAATCATTACATAGGCTAAACCTTCTGTAATACAGAAATTAAGTAAGTATCCATAAAATACATTATCATAGGGAATATATCCCCCATATTCACTTCGAACTTTATTCCAAACCCTTTCTGCAAATAAGATTAGCAAGCCATCAATAAATTTGGCTTTTCAATGTGAGCAATTAGTATCCCCAAGAGTCATTACTCTACTTAAATAAGTATCTTTATATCATTTAAAATGTGTAAGGGAATGATATCTAAAATTTTATAATAATCTCCTGATACGTTCTCTATCATCTAGGTATGATCCAGTAAAATAATGTGTTATAGATAGCATTAATGTATAAACAACATCTTCTTGCTGTATATTATTTTCTATTTTTGTAGCATTTAAAACTTCTCCTCTGACTTCTGGGGATAGATAATTATCTCACCATCCTTTAAGGACGCCAGTGAAACCACACGTAATATAAGAGGCAATCATTTTATCGGTATTATCGTTCTGTCTACATACTGTAGAGTACATTAGCATTCTATGCATTGTGGAATATATATGAGTGTCAGATAAACCATATATATTCCGTTCATAAATATTTCTGCCATTATAATCAGTTTGTATATAAGTATCATTTTCTTCAAATAATACATCTGCTGGTGTTGGTCTTTTATAATAATATCTTTCTAACCTTTTAGGACCATTTTTAATTTTATTAATAGATGAAAACTGGTTTTCTATTGATATTATTTAGTTTGGAGTGATTTCTCCTTCTGAAGAACTATTATGAATAGTTTGTAAATTATTTGGATTTCTTTCTTCTTCTGACGAACTGTCATCAGTAGAAATAATTGATGAGGCAGACGCTTCATACTCTAAAGTATGTAGTCTCGAGTTTAGTAGTCTCGAGTTTATTTCTTTATTTATTTTTAGTTACTTGTATAAAACTATCCTTCCCTCATTTAATTAGTGCCAACTCATCTAATGAAGATCTCAAGTAATCTACTGAATCCAATGGTTAAAAAATTAGTTAGACAAAATGAGCATTATATATAGAGATCGATGGTTGTGAGGTGGCAACTTATTTAACAAAATAAGCTACGAAGAAATAAAATGATGAGGTCTACACCTTTTGATGTGACTAGGGTGGACTTCATCACATGTGCATCTCTTTGGTAGTTCATTTTACAAATGAGCTACCATCTTATACACACTTTTTCCACACGCGTATATGTGGAGAAATTGGGTATGAGATTGGGGCTTATTTTACAAAATGAGGTACCAAGAGATGCACATGTGATGAGATCTACACCTTTTGATGTACATGTGATTAGGGTACGTGATAACGGGTCGTTTTCCAAACACACGCACATATATATATGGAAAAAATGGGTATGAGGTGACAGCATATTTTACAAAATGAACTACTAAGAGATGCAAAAATGATGAGACCCACCCTTGTTGTCACATCAAAGAGTGTAGACCTCACCATTTCATCTCTTTGTAGCTCATTTTGCTAAATAACGCCACATCACAACCATCAATCTCTATATTATATATAGTTATATACATACATACATAAATATAAATTAGTAGTTTCATATGTTGTCTTCTATGTTTATTATGTGTTTATAATGTGTAGGATTTTTGAGATTCATATGATATCATCTATGGCCTCTAATTCAAGCATGCGTCAAGGACAACAAAATACAAGTGAGGAGAATTCTGGAGCAACTTCCTGATTCTACTGATGTGGGTTAGAATAATGGAAAGCTTGTAAAGGGGGTGTTATCTTCAGCGCAATACAAGAAATTCAAGAAGCAAATGAGGGAAGGAGTCAACAGGCTCAACCTACACATTGCCGGACTTCTGGGCGATGTGAAGGGTTGTGCTTTTGCTAGAAATGAGGATATACGAATTTGTCTAAAGAGCCTAATTTGACAAGAAGAAAGCGGAGTATGAAATGAGATGAGGTCTCCATTTCAATAGAGAGGGGAAGCACCCGAGTTAATAACATTCGCTCGAAGAAGCCATGTGTCATCAATCCCCCAAACAAAATGGCCCTCGAGGGGAAATTGAAGCAAACCATGATTGTTACAAGAAGTAAAATTTCTTAGAATCTCCTAATATTAAAGAAGACGAATAAGGGAATTTTAAAATTTGAGGCCTCCGATAAATTCATTGATGGTCAAAATCCTCCATCTTCACCTTAATATGTGAAAGATAACAGCTTGTTAGGCAGAGCCGAAATGACCCCAGAGTTAGGAGTTCCGGTACACTCTCCATCGTCTCCGATGATTAAATTAGTATCATAAAGTAGCAAAACCCTTAGTAAAAGTTAGCTTAAAAGAGTTTTCATCGTTCATTGCTATATATAATTTTATACGGTTCAGATATGCAAGAATGGATTAGTGTAATCATCAGATTAGCCATTTGAGATGGTATGCACTTAGACTGCTATCCTTTATTTTTAAAAGAGATAAGGACGTAGATGGTAGACACATGTACTAAGTGATATTCTTAACCCAGCTAACAATCTCGTCAGGGAGCCTCCCTTTAGATAGGGGTCAACGGTCTTCAAATTATATGCCTCCTAGCACTATATCGAGCATCCTAGCCCCATCGATATTATGACAAGCTCTTTATTCGCACTTGTTAGTTGTATTCTTGAGCCTTAGTCAAGAGTAGGAGGGTGACTTGCGGATTACTCCTTTCCGCTCTTGCACTTATCATGTGAGAACATGGGGACGCTAACATGACAAATAACATATTTGAGGTACAACAGTGATTAATGAGGTTGAGAAGCGGTGGAGAGATTTGGCTCATGAAAAATTGAACATGAAGGCATATGCAGCAGGGCTTCCTTTTTATGTAAGAATTTGATCTCACATGTGAGGTTATTGAAAGGTATGGGGCGGGGTACAAGGGGTCCATCCAATATCCGTTTCATGCCCCTCCTCACAAGCAAGAATATTAGAAGAATGATAACATGTAAAAGTAGGGGTAATGAATTGAATATGGATGCAACATTCCCACTAATGGATGGACTGCATTCCCACTGATAGATGGACTAATAGGAGGCATAACAGTGTGAACTTATGTGTCTACTGTAATGAGAGCACAGGTTTCATCAAGTCCATTGAAGATTATGAGCATGCTCATACAGCAACCTCATGTACAAGTGGCGGATGATTGCACTAGGGAAACTAGGGAGTCTCGTGTAGTGCAAGTGGTTATTGATAACACCGCTAGCACTGCCACTAATAACATGTTGAAAGATGACTAGCCGATCATATTATGGACTAGTTGCTCTACACACAATAGATCTTGCGTTTGAGGATATACACAAGGTTTCTGATGCACAAGGTCATGCTAGAGAAGGTGAGAAGCATGAGGAATATCACGATTTTTCACTCTATGCATCACGGTACTTGCTTTGATGCGCAAGCTTACTAAGATGAAGGAGCTCGTTATTCCTGGGGTTACGAGATTAGTCATGACTTTCCTTAGCTTGACTTGCCTTCTAGAGTAAAAATCACAATTAACTGCTATGATCTCTTCTTCACCTGAATGGAAAAAGAACATATAGAACAAGACAACGAATGGATTAGCTACCAAGTATACAGTCTATTTCAATGTCTTTTGGAGGGATTGTTCATCAAAATTTATGCTCTTCTTAAGCTGAATTGTCATGTAGATAGGAGGCCTTCTATGGTTTTGTTTATGACATGTTGGAGGATGTAGATTGAGATAAAGTAGGCTTGTAATAAGGAGTCTGTATTTCAACCGGTTGAGATTATTGAAAAGAATATAGCATGGAGGCTAGACAGTCCACTACATTTGGCTACTTATTACTTAAATTTCATTACTACTATAGGGGTAAGCTAGTTCACAAGAGCACGGCGGCTAAGAAAGCTATTTTCTATTGCATCGATATGTTTTTAGGATGGATGAAGTACATGACAAGATTACAGGGAAGAAATCATAAAATATAAAAGAGAAGGGCTTATAGTAGGTTGGTTGGCAACAAGATACTATATGAGTCTCAACGGTACCAATAATTTTTGTCTAGGAGTAAACTTAATGCTAAATACCGCTATTCTTAACTTTAGTCTTCGAATAGCTAAATAAAAAAAAAAAATCCCAAATTGATAGCACATTGGTGGGATTGCTTGGGAGGAGATGTGCCTCATTTGAAGATGACAATAAAGATACTTAGTTTGACTAGCAGTTCCTCCGGTTGCGAACGAAATTGGATAATGTTTGAGGTGGGTAAAAGCCTCCTTCTCATCTAATTAGGTAAGTATCATGATTCATGATTTCCAATAACAGTTAGATTGTATATGCAAATACGTCAAAGAAGAGAAACCGGCTAGATCAGAAGATGCTAAATGATCTCACTATTGTGCTATTTAATTAAAATCTCATCTTGAAAAGACAAAGGGGAAGAAACAAAGGCCAAAGCAAGGATGTCCTTCTACTTAATGATGTTTCAAGGGCATTGCAGTGGAAGATGGGCAATGTTAGAGATAGGAAGAATGAAGAAGAGCAGGAGATCTTCCCAAGTAGCAGGTTTTCTTGAGCGGTTGTTGAAGGACTAGTGGGACAAATGAAGACCCAGACAAGAGGAGCGAAAGAACACTTAGGAGGCATATTGCAAGGGCAAGGATAGAGCCATAGAACATGAGGGCTCTTCTATTTAGTAACTGGTGAGGGGATTAAGGAGGGACTATTGGAGATGATTTACATGTGGATAATGATGATGATTTTGAAGTTCCTTTCAAGGAAGAAATGGATGAGAACATTCACTATGATGATGATGAGGAAGGCTAGATGAGAAGTTTCTTAATATTTTAAAGTGTTATGACCTATGAAAGTGCTCTTATTTATGAACTTTTAGTAGTTTTCATTTTAAGTGTATAATGACTTTGATTTGAGTAGCTTTTATATTATTCATGGATTATTACATTCTTATATGATAAATAGAATGTGTGCGTAGTCAAAAATTCAAAAACGCATAATTCTGCATAATCTGATTAATCGCTACTAGAAATCAGACCAAACGCATGACACAGTGTTTTAGAACCCTGATGAACAATATATTACAAAGTTTTGAGTCATTTGACCTAATTTTCTTTTGAATAATTAATAAGGATCAACCTTCAACCATAAAAAAGTTAATTAAATTGACTCTAACAAAACAGAAGCATCAAATCTGGCTACTGGAGGATAACATTCTTCGCAAATAATATCTATTATATCATATAATCGTGTAATACTGTATGAATCTAGTTTGCAACTCAATTTACTGCACAAGGCTAATTACTGTTATTACTCTCTTTATTTTTAAGCATTCTAACAGCTGGATCCTAGCTACTAAAGGACATCATCCATAGAAAATTTTTAGTTTGCCACTTCTCCTTCTGTTTGGAAAATTATATCTTTTCCAATTACTGAAAGAAAGCCACGGCTTATGAATAATAATGGACCTTATTTCTATCTAATAACCGTAATCCAACATTACCCGCCCTCCAACAATTACTATGAGAAATGCACAAGCAAAATACTCGAATATGATAAATCGATGATACCAAAAGGAAATGAGAGGATTTTTTTTAAATATGTAAATTTTAATTGAATTGGATACAACCGCAATATAACTAACTGAACGGGACAATTACTGATAATTTATTCTCACAAACATCAGAAGTATTTTTTTTCCCTTCACAAAACCAGTAGAAATAAATAGACATCCCCTCTCCTACTTCAAAAGGTGCACAAATTATAAAACCTCTGCAATTAACGAAGGCATAATCTCAATCTTATCAACTTCACTAATTAACTATGGATAATAAACACATGGTTGCGTTTCTATTAAACAAATTACACAATCATCCAATAAGGCAGTGATAGGTTTTCGCCAAAAAACAATCAACAAAATTCCTAATTAGAAACCCAAAAAGACCCAAATAAGATCATAAATCCGCGAGTTAAACAGCAAGGTCAAATCGTTCTTAATAAAAAGCATAGGATTTCGAGACAAACCCAGAATCGACCCAGCTCTGAGATTTAACGATACCGCCCTTGGATTTGACTGGAGAACCGATAAGGGGGGAAAACCCTTTTTCCTCTTTCTCTCTCTCTCTCGCTAAATTATTCGTAAATTTTTTTTTTCGTTATCGAACGGAGATGAAAGAGGATCGAGAATGAGAATCAGGTGTTTTTCTTACAAGGGGTGGTCCGCCGTCACCGACCTTGACGTTGACCTCGTCACTACTTGTTGGATTAG
This sequence comes from Asparagus kiusianus, assembly GCA_022839385.1. Lineage (NCBI taxonomy): Eukaryota > Viridiplantae > Streptophyta > Magnoliopsida > Asparagales > Asparagaceae > Asparagus > Asparagus kiusianus. Next base: position 451 of record BQKN01048164.1, on the reverse strand, counting down.
CCTCCGGCCTTTATAAATTGGCGGCCCATCTTTACATTGGGCCCTTACACAGTAGTTTTATGTAGTTACTTCTTTCATCGAAATTAAAATGGGTGACATTTGGATGGATGTACACCTTCAAAATCATGAAATTTACATTGTAGAATATGATAGTCAAAATGTAAATTTACAGTAGTTACTCCATGAATGGCTAAAACCAACTACTGGTGCTAGAGTTAAATATAGTAAGGAAACCCCTGGATCTTACTTCTTAACTCTAACCTTCATTACTAGAAAATTCTTTCATTCCTTTTTTTAATAATGATATTTCGTATGTATACCCTCAATATTATCCATCTTTCATATATGCCCAACTCCATTTTCACCCTCCTCCTCTAAACCTAACCTCCAATCCTGGCTATGATCTCTCTCTCTCTCTCTCATTGGATGATCATCCCTTGTAGCAACTCAT
>BQKN01048163.1:0-25172 GCA_022839385.1 Asparagus kiusianus | reverse complement strand
TGATCTCGAATCCCGTTCGTTAGGATTTGACAGCCTGTCCAGCTGTCTATAAATAGACCGCTTTAGGTCAAATCAGAGTCATTCGACTCTCTTTAAAATTCCAACGAAAATCTTCGTTCTCTCCCCCGGCGAAGAACTGTTCATCTCCTCCGACGAGATCTCATGGCACCCAAGAAATCCGACGCTCCTCGTTCTTCCCGATCTGACGCCGCTACGGCTCGAGAGTCGGCATCATCAGCGCCGGCTGGCGGCGCTGCCGCTCAGGCGAACATGCCGCCTCACCTTCCTTTGATCGGTGGTAAGTATGGCCTTCGTGGTCGTTGAACTTGCTTCAGCAAGTTTTGATCTTTGGATCCAACGAGGAAACTCGTTTCAGATAACGCGGGGCTCGACTCCGTCGTTTGGTATTTTTGACGAGGGGTTCGACCTCCGCGTCTCAGATTCTTGACGCGAGAGTCGACCTTCGCGTCTGAATTCTCTGACGCGATGTTCGACCTTCGCGTCTGACTTTTCTGACGCGATGTTCGACCTCCGCGTCTGACTTTTCTGACGCGAGGTTCGATCTTCGCGTCTGACTTAGTTGACGCGGGTTTCGACCTTCGCGTCTGAGCTTTGCTTTTGACTTAGCTGATTTTTTTTCTTCGTTTTGCAGTGCGTCATACCAGCGAACCACTTCTTTTTCGCCACCATTTCGGACATGAAGGTGGCGTGGACATGAATATGACATTCAACTCGCGCCAAGAACTCCCAGTCTTCAAAATTAAGGATAAGAGTCGCGCGGAGTTAGTCACGAAAGCTTCTCCCGAAACTCTTAGGACATTGGTTACGGATGTTAAGTTTGAACACACAAATCGTAAGCCAATAGTCAAACCTGAATACCTCTTCGGGGACTTTATTGACTTTGATGCTGACACCGCTTATGACGGAAACTACAAGTGGCTGCGGAAAGTTGGAGACCGCAACCTTTTCTTACCCAATATGGAGAGAATGTTCCCCATATCTTATTTCCAGTGTGCGTCCGTCCCGAGGCACATGGATTGGCCCTTGGTTAAGGATCAAGATGGGGTTGCTCTTGGAAATTTGACCTTCCACGGGGTCCGCTCGGCAGGTTATGGTCGACAGGTGACTGCTTTACGACCAGGTTTATTCGCTAAGGAGTATCCCCTTGGCGAGGTGGCTAGTCCCGCGAGGACTTTTGTTAGGAGATTTGTGGAGAAGAAAGGGGAGTTTCCCGCACAAGGATTCAGAACTCCTGGCTGGGTTCATTCTCCAGTAACAGGGTGGTGGACTCGGATGACCAAGTTCGTTTTGGACGAATTGGATGCGCCCCTCTCCCAGGCTGGTTTGAAAGTACCTGTGCGGGCCACCAAGTTTGGAATTTTCCAGAGCCATTTTCACTTCTTCTCTATACTGGAGAAGTATAACCCTGATTCTTGCACTTTCTTCACTCCTGTGGGGGAGTTAGGCTTCGCTCTTCACGAGATGCACGAAGTCTCGGGTCTTCTTCTTGGAGATTTGCCGTATGAAGAATTTGTTCCGGGATCGGTGGAACTCCAACTTCTAAAGAAGGCCAGCCCTGAAATTTATGCTACTTTATGGGAAGTTATGTGTCACTTCCACATTTGCATGCAACTGACGGGGGCCCGCGGAAGCGGCATTAAACAAGTGTCTTGGGCGGAATATTTATTCCAGAACTTGACCAGTAAGGGGGGCTCCGTGTCCCGATTATCGGCCAGTACTTTGGAAGAAGTCCAAGCCCGGATTGACGATGCTACCTCCCACTACACAAATGAGGCCAAGGAAGATGTTTTCCCGGCCCACACAGAATTCGAGAGTTTCCATTACCAAGCTCTGCTCCCTATCTCTGATACGACGCTTTTGGCTGGGTATTTGATGCTGTGGCTCAAGCGGTGCGTCGTCCCTACTAGGCCGATCGATGCTCTCGCTGTTGAGGTGATCTATCCCGCCGTACTTCTAGCCCATGGGAGGCCTGTGAGCCTCCTCAGTGCTATGGTGGGTTGTCTACAATTCGGATTGCGGGAGTTGACTTCGGACTTCGTTGAAACCACAGAGGTGGAGTCCGAAGGTCGCCAGGCTTTCAAGACTCCCAATCCTAGAGTGCCAATGCCATATACTTATTTAATGGCTTGGTACGTGTTACACTGCCCTTTGTTGATGAGTGCAGCCTCTGCCCCAGGAGATTCATTCATCCCATTCGTGCAGAGATTAGAGTCTGCGAAATGGGAAGGGGGATACATGGTTAGGATTCGCCAAATCTTGGCGCGAGATACCAACTTCCATATCTACCGATGTTTCCCTGATTTTGAGGGCGGCATATATGGTGCGGAACATCAAGACGTAGCAGGCCCCAATGGATTCACTCAGCTAAACGGAGGTGTTTTTCATTGGCTTCTCTCCATTAGACCAGACTACTTAGTCTTCCGGCAAGGCGTCAATTGCTTCGTCGAGCCCTACCAACCTTATAGATTTGTTCGGCAATTTGGGTACGACCAAGTGTACGTCGGGAACCCTCGCCCTCAGCTATCAGTTGTGGGCAATCTGTATGAAGGAGCCAGGGCCTGGTATTATTCTGTAGCGGGTTGTACCAAGGCCGTTTTCAGGCTTCCTCACAAAACTGCCAACTCCTACACCTCCATAAGCTTCTGTAATTGGTATCACGCAGCGTCTCAGATTCCTAATTACAACATAAATTCATCGTGCCTGAAAGACATTAGGCACATGTATTCTTTAAGGAGGGGGTCAAAGACATCCCGCTTAAGAGGGATTGATGAGTTCTTAGCCGTTGAGAACCAGCCTGCTGAACAGGAAGAGGAGCAAACGGCCGAACCTGCTCCCAGGGAGGAACAACATGTGGTTGAGCCTCCCACTACGAGAGCATCGGGGAAAAGAAAACTTTCTGCAAATGAAGCCGGCAAGTATGATAAGCAGATTCGCCGGAAACTACGGGTTGATTCTCCTCCCAGAGGCCAACAAAAACCCAAGTTAATGGCTAAGGCCATCCGGGCTGTTGTAGATGAAGGGCCACAGGAATCGTCTGTGGTGGGCCTACCAAGAAGAACCAGGCTTCGTTCTCAGGGGCCAGCCCTTTCAGGCGGTGCCTCTTCTTATCATCCTCCCGAGGACGAAGAGGATGAATTAATGGCTGCAGATGCAGAATCCGCCCCAGTGATGGACCTCCCTGAGTCTCCAATCTTGGAGCAGAGGGATGTCGAAGAGAATCCATCTCCTTCCCCTTCTGCCTTAATGTCGCAAGCCGGTGACTTAATTCTTAGTCCTACAACAGGACTTATGAATAAACCAGCTGTTGGCACAAGTCTTCCTGGATCTTCAGCTGCTCAAGATGATGAGGAACGAGTTGATTATGAAGGCTCCTCGATCGTTGGTGAAGCTGACGAAGAAAAAGATGATGAGGGTGCTGAAGTTGGCAACGTGCCAGGTGATGATGTAGAAGATGAGGAGCACGATTCAATGGATGATGTAACCATTTTTGATGACGCTCCCAAGGCTCAGTCTGATAAGGCATCTGGTTATACGCCTTTTTACCTCACCGGTAAGCTTAGTTTGTTTCGACTTATCCCGCACGCTTTTTCCGCATTCCGACCGTTTTTTCGTGCAGGTTCGCCAACCCCTGGGACTACTTCAGCTGCTCCTTTAGAGCAAGATCCTGTGCCGGCATCGGCTCCTGCAAGAGAGCAACATACACCTGGCTCCCCTGCGGCAACTGCTTTGCCTACAGCATTGCCCGAGACCACTGTTTCGTCTGTGGCGTTACCTGAAACTACCGCTACGACTTCTCCTCTGGAACAGCCGGTCGTGCAGGTATCGGCTCCTTTGCCGGAGCAAACCTTACATGACTCTTCTGTGGTGGTCACTTCACCTAAAGCGGTGATGAAGATCTCGCTCACTCCAACAGAGGCTGGGCCCAGCTCATCTCAAGCGAAGGCATTGATGGCCTTGACCTCAAGCCCTTCACAATTGAATATTTCGATTGCTTCTGCAGCTTCGGCACCGGGATCGCCTACCAGCCATCGTCTTAACGCACCACCCTCAGCTGCTGAAGGAGTATCTTCAGGTGCGATTGTCAGGCTTGCTAATGCACCTGAGTTCCTTCAGGTATCTTTGGTGTATCTAAACACTCTTGCGAAGATGGTGGTTAAGTCCCTGATGAATGGTCAAGGGACTTTGAATTCCTTTCGACCTCTTCTGGAAGTGGGCTTGAACGGGGTCAAGTGTGTGGGCGAGCCTCAATGGTTCGAGCGCTGCTCAGAAGTCATCCTCCGTTTGGAGGAGAAATTACAATGTTTGGAGACCATGGGTCATAGCGATCTCCAGCCACAAATTGTATCAACTCTGGCTAATCTTCAAATTGCCGAAGTGATACAACGGGAATCGCTGGAACGGGACTTAACTGAGAAGGAGCGCCAAGTCGCGGAGCTTCGTGAGCGTAACATTCAGAAGCGAGAGGAACTAGAACGCTCAACTACTTCTCTGAACTCGCTCCGTGATAGACTTGTCGAAGCTGAGGCTGAAGTCTTGCGCTTAAAGGCTGAAGTCTCTCGCGAAGAAAATGTTGTCAATATCCTCAGTACCCAGGATGCTAATGGTGCTTTGGAATATCATTCGCAGGCTTTAGCCCTAGAGGAGGCCAGGAACAAGGTGGCGGCCATCATCGTACCAAGTGTGGATGAACTCCGGGCCAAGGCTGAAGCTATGGTGCGGGCTGATCACGAGAAAGAATTGGCCGAGCTCAAGACTCAACTCGCAACTTTTGATTTGATGCATGAGTGAACTTGGTTTTTTTTTGTAATGTTCTTCTGATGAGAACACGTTTGTCTTGTATCACTTTCTTTTGGCATTTGAATAAAAAGTGATACTGATCTTTTAGTGCTCTTTGCATTTATCATGTTTTGACTTTAAACAACAAATTACAAAGAATACTCAGAAATTTTCTATCATAAAATAACTCTAGAAAATTTTTAACTGCTGGGGATAAATGCTTGATTATTCTCCCAGAATCGAGTTGCAAAACAGAACCCTTCCTGTGTTATTTTGGTGTTAAACACTGAAAGAAGTCCATGAGTGTCAGAAATATAATTCTGACTTGATAAGGGGAATATTGCGATCAGGGCAATTTTGAGAGCTTATCGCTCTATTGAAGAGAGTCGATAAGTTGATTTTGCGATCTGAGCAATTTTGAGGACTTATCGCTCTATTGAAGAGAGACGATAAGTTGATATTTGTCAGAGGTGTGATTTTAACGTGACAGGAAAGAAATTGCGATCGGGGCAATTTTGAAGGCTTATCGCTCTATTGAAGAGAGACGATAAGTTGATATTTGTCAGAGGTGTGATTTTAACGTGACAGGAAAGAAATTGCGATCGGGGCAATTTTGAGGGCTTATCGCTCTATTGGGGAGAGTCGATAAGTTGATTTTGTCAGAGGTGTGGTTTTAACGTGACAGGAAAGAAATTGCGATCGGGGCAATTTTGTGGACTTATCGCTCTATTGGGGGAGAGTCGATAAGTTGATTTTGTCAGAGGTGTGGTTTTAACGTGACATCTGCGGGGATAAAATCCTTTTATATCTTGCTGGGGAAAATCACTAAGTATTATTTTTACCATCGGAGTGATGAATTGTGATACTAAGGATTTGAACAAGATCTTGAGTACTTTTATTACCCCACTGAGAAGAGCTGATAAACTGGTTATTTATTGCCCTGTTGGAAAGAGCTAATAAATTGACAATAATCTGAGTGATTTTGAGTACTTATCGTTCTGTTAATGAGAATCGATAAGTGGACTTTAACAGAGGAATTATAGTTATATTGGTGGTGATAATAACTAAATTCAATCTCTGTTAGGACGATGACCATCTGAGGTGTAATATTAACCTGATGGGTTGAGGAGATACAGAGTTTTGAACGCACTCTGTTAAAAAGAACCCATGAACTTAGAGGCTAAGTATCGAAGAGTTATAACGCTAAGGTGACCTTTGCGTTTAAGATTTGGAACGCGAGGTTCAGGCCTTAGTGACGCGGGATTGGGCCTTGCCCCATTGAAATTCGAACGCGATAGTGGGCTCCGCGTTTTGAAAATGATTGGGATTCTTCCCTAGAATCCCGTACCATCTCAACAACTTGACGGCTGTTATAAATAGACCTGAGTGGTCATGTCAAGAGTCACTTGACTCTCAAAATTTTGGCTATTTCCAAGAACGAGAAATCTCGTTTGACTTCGGCAAGATCTCCGACGAACTTCGTCTTCTTCGTTCGAAAACACCTCCTCCGATCCACTGTGCTGATGGCGCCACGGAGGATGGGTTCAAGCTCCAAGAAAGTCACCGGAGCGACTTCCGAAACACCGTCGGTTGAGGGCACCGGCGGTGTTCCTGATCGTGCTAGGACGTCGTCGTCATCCCCGTCGTCACAGGAACTTCCCTGTCGTGGTAAGTGCCGACTAAAAGAACTTGCTTTGGCAAGTTTTCTGAAAACCCTAAATGGGTTCTTGATAACGAGGAAGATGACTCGTTCTAACTGGATGAAAACGCGGGACTGGGATCCTCTTTGGGTCCGACCCTCGCGTTCCAATTTTTTAACACGAGATTCGACCCTTGCGTTTGAGAATTCTGATGCGGGGCTCGACCCTCGCGTTGGAGATTTCTGACGCGGGGCTCGACCCTCGCGTTGGAGATTTGACATGAGACTTTAACCCTTTGCTTTGGGTTTCCTCTTTATGTCGATAGCTCATTAACATCTGCTTTTGATTGTGCAGTGCTTCTTCCAAATGTGCCGCTTTCGCAAGAACATCATTTTGGGTATATTGGCGGTCTTGATGCAAATGAAACTTTCAGTCTTCAAAACACAGTTCCGCTTTGCACTTTTGCTGACTCCGAGAGAATGGACATGATTAGATCTCCTCGATGTTCAACTCTTAGAGTTTTGATTACTGATTTGGACATGGAGACCCCTGCAGGTCATGCCCAGTTTCTCAAACCGGCGTTCCTATTCGGAGATCGCATATCCATCGATGATCACCTCGTACACGTAGAAGATTCGAAGCTGTTGCGGAAAGTTGACAATCGTTACTTCTTCCTTCTAAACATGAAGAGGATGTATCCCCTCTCCCACTTTTTGAATGCAAGCCACCGTCGGGGTCTGACTTTTGACATAGTCAAAGAGAAGGAAAATGTGTCGTTCGGATCTGGTCAACGGGCTCGTACACAAATCGGAGAGCAGCTCAAGGGATTGAGACCTGGTTTGTTTGAGAAGAAGGAGCTGGTTCAGGAGATGCCACGCCCAGCGAACATCTTTATTCGCCAATTCCTTATGGCTCAGGGTGAATTTTCTACCCAAGCGTTCAGATCCCCTGGATGGGTTTGTTCCGGAGAAGGAGGTTGGTGGACCCGTATGATTGACTTTGTTCTTGAGGAGCTTAAGGAGTCACTCACTCAATCGGGTCTCACAATTCCCGTGTTAGCTACTCGACGGGGAGTCGTGCAGAGCTTCCATAATTTCTTCGCTATGTTGGAGAAATATAACCCGGACAGTTGCACATTTTTCACACCTGCAGGAGAGTTAGGTTTTGCTCTCCATGAGATGCAAGCAGTGTCGGGATTGCCACTTGGAAAAACACCCTATGAGGAGTTCATTCCCACTACCGAAGAGCTTTCCCGACTGAGGTTGGCGCACCCAAAAATTTATGCTACTTTTTGGGAGTTGATGTGCCACTTCCACATCTGTGCTCAAGTCTTTGGGATGCGTGGAGGGGGCATTATGCATACCGTATGGGCGGAATACCTCTTTCAGAATTTAAACCGGAAAGATGTAGCCGTGTCTCGTGTTGCAGCCATCTCTCCCAAAGAGGCCAAAGCTCGGATTAAGGCTTCTAACGCCATCTACAAAACAGAGCATGTAGAAGAGGATTTTGAGGCTGGTGTTGAGTTTGAAAATTTCCACCACCAGGCTGCAATTCCTATTTCTGATATGACTCTACTTGCAGGCTTCTTTATGGTTTGGTTGAAACGGTGTGTAGTGCCGTCAAGACCAATGGAAGCGATCTTGGCTGAGGTTGTATATCCAGCTGTTTTGCTAGCACATGGGAGACCCGTGAGCCTCCTCACTGCCATGGTCGGCTGCATTCAAAACGGCCTAAGGATGTTGACCTCCGATCTGCTCGGTGCCTCGACGGTTAAGGTTGCCAGGAAGAAAGCCGGGAAGAACCCCCAGCCACGCATACCAGTGCCGTATACGTACTTGGTGGCCTGGTTCGTGCTGCATTGCCCCTCCTTGATGACGGGAGTATCGGAGAGTGCTGATGCTTACATCCCCTTCATACAGAGATTAGAGTCGGCCACGTGGACTCATTCTTACATAGTCAGGGCTCGACAACTCTTATCTCGGAAAGATAATTACCGGATGCTCTGTTGTGCTCCTAATTTTGACGGAGCTGACGTGAAGGATGCCCGCTTCCTGGACTTGCTTTTTGAGGGCTCGTCTTCTTTGGAAGAAGGCACATTCAACTGGCTTCTTATGATCAGGTTGGGCTACCTGGTCTTCCGCTTGCGGGAGAAGTGCTTTATTGAGCCTTATGTGCCTTCTCGATTCGCTAGGCAATTTGGATATGACCAGCTTTATGTTGGCAATCCCAACCCGGCCTTGGCTCAAGTTGGGAATTTATATGAAGGAGCTCGTGCATGGTACTTCTTTTCCGCCGGGGGAACCCATGCGCAATTCACTTTACCCAATTCGCCGCCTGGCTGCTCTACTGTTGCCGATTTCTGCAGCTGGTATGAAGAAGTTTCCCAAGTCACGGGGTATGATATTCATACCTCTTGCATAAATGAGATTCGGGAATTGTATCGTTCGAGGAGTCGTTCTTCCAGTACTCGTTTGCCGGGGGTAGAAGAATATTTATCCTGCGAACAAGAAGTGTCCGGAGCTATTGAAGCCATTAGGAATTTGTCCGCCGTCGAACCTCCCAAAGAAGAAGCTCCTATGGAGATCGAAGAAGAAACACCGATTGCTGACTCTTCCGAAGAAAAGTCAATTCCAGAAGTGCCTGTTTCTGAACCTCGTCTTTTGAGATCGGGTAAGAAGGCTCTTTCTGCTGCTGAACAGGGCGAGTATGACAGGAGGGTACGTGAACGACTGCCTGTCGTAGCCAAAAATTCAAAGAAGGCCAAATTGATGGGTGACGCAATGAAATCTGCGCCTGTCGCGCACTTAACCGGTGGAGAGGAAGAGATGCTTCGATCAATTCCTCCTATTCCTGAAGATACTAAAATCGAGGAAATACTGTCTGTTGGGAGTTCTGAATCCGCATCTTCTTTTTCTTCCCGGGACCAAAGTATGTACGAGGATTCTTCTTCTGAACTCGCTGAGTCATCTGTCCATGAAGAAGATGCAGGTCCAATCTATCCAACCATTCCTCCTCCACGCTCAAGAGCTTTTAAGAAACTGATCGAGGAATTGGAGTACTGGATACAAATGACTGCTGATCTAGTCCGTCTTGATGGTGCTTCTTTTGAAGACTGTGAGCCCATCTTGACCAAGTGTTTGGACAAAATCGAGGCTAAGGGAGATGTGTCATGGACTGAGCACTGCAAGGGAGGAGTTGCTCTCTTGAAGACAGAGCTGGCAGCTTTTAAAAAATTGCAGCACACCAATCCAGACTCTGAAGTGGAACCCGCTCTTTCTTTGGCCATGATCTCCAAGTCGCGTCGTCGAGAAGACCTTTGCAAGGACTTTTCTGATAAGAAGGCACGCATATCTCTCTTACGGAGGCAGCATACCCGGGCCTATACCGATACCAAAGGTGTTGTTTCTGCTATTCGTGCCACTGAAAAAGACATTGCTCGCTTGGAGGCGGAGTTAGACCAGAAGAAAACTCAGTTGGCTCAATACGAAGATGCTCGAAAAGAGTTAGGGCTTCAAGGCGATCGTATCTACACTGACTTTTGCCGTACGCTCCACGCGGCCGAGAAGATTCGTAAAGACATTGTTGCTGCCGAACCTATCGAAGCTAAGCTCAGGAGAGAGATCCAAGAACGAGTCAGGGTGACTCATGAAAAGAAACTCTCTGCCTTCAAATCCAGGCTGAAATCTCTCAAGTTGATGAAACCTGATGCTTAAGTCTTGTACCCCTTTTTCTTTTATTAAGGGATCTCTGTATCATTTTCATTTTGCTCATCGTCACTTTGTATTGGAGTTAACAATGTTGAATGAAAATGATACCGTTTTGTTTTTGCATTATCACTTTTGTTGAAATATAATTCAAGACAGTGAAAAAGTAATGCAAATGCTATAAATATAGTGTTAACTGAAAAGAACGAAATTCTCTTTATTATTACTTGGAGTAATTCCAGAAAATTTCAATCGTCAGAGGTGTAGTGTTAACTTGACGAGATACAAAATAGAGTTACACTATAAATAGGCAACCCCCAGCCTGATCTGGCTGGGGATTAGGGGGCTACATGATTCACGGGAAATATCTCTTTAGGAATTTCCCATTGATTGGCATCATGAGCCTGTCTCCTTGTTGATTGATAAGGCGATATGCTCCGTTCGAATAAACTGAGTCTATTACGAAGGGCCCTTCCCATTTAGGATTAAACTTCCCTTTGGTTTTGTGTGTCATCACCATGGGTCGTCTGTTGGCCAAGACCAAATCGCCTTTCTTGAAAGTTTGTTCCTTAACCTTTTTATTATAGGCTTTGGAAATCCGAGCTTGATATAGTTCGATCTGCTGCTTAGCTTGAAGTCGCTTATCGTCTAGGGTTTCAAGTTCTTGCAGGCGCCGTTGATGCTTTTCTTCTTCTGTTAGCCCCGTCGTGATAGCGACTCTCAGAGAAGGAATCTGAATCTCTAGTGGTAATACGGCTTCACAGCCATATACCAGCGAGAATGGTGTAGCTCTTGTAGGGGTCCTTACCGTTGTGCGGTAAGCCCACAAACATTCGCCGAGTCTTTCATCCCAATCGCGTCTACTCTTGGAGACAAATTTCTTGAGAAGTTTCACAATGGTTTTGTTGAAGGCTTCTGCAAGACCATTCGCCGGCGGATAATATGCCGTAGATGCAACGCTCTGGATTCTGAACTTGTCACAAAACCTCTGGAACCCAAAACTGACGAATTGTGTCCCGTTGTCATGAACTATCCGCCTCGGGACTCCAAAACGGTAGACAACATGGTGTTTGATGAATTTGATTACGTTGGAAGTTTTGACTTCTTTCAACGGGATTGCCTCCGCCCACTTGGAGAAATAATCGGTCACAGCCAGGATGAACCGATGTCCTTTAGAAGTCAGAGGAGAAATTGGACCTACGATATCCATGCCCCATTCTTCAAATGGCCATGATGCAAATGTGGGATGTAAGTTCCCAGGTGCTTGGTGGATGAAATCCCCATGAATTTGGCACGCGTGACAACGTTTAGCGTAGTCAACCGCGTCTGAGAACATCTTTGGCCAGTAATAGCCAATTCGTCGGAGGCGATCCCCTAATTTAGCTCCGGGCTGATGAGCTCCGCACATCCCTTCATGAGCTTCCTTGAGGGCCTCTTTTGCTTCCTTTTGAGAAAGACATCGGAGCAAAATACCGTCATGGGATTTACGATACAGAGTCTGAGTGACTGTATTGTAATAGAATCGGAGGGCCTTTCGTTTGATGCCGGCCGCTTCCTTGGGGTCGTCAGGCAAGATTCCGTATAAGACATAGTCGACATATGGAAATCGCCAATCTCTAGACTCGAATTCTATAGAGGTCGTACAGACTTCCTTCGTCATTGTCTTGTCTGAGCTTTCCTCCTTAGGAATCTTGGAGGAGTATAGTTCACGTCCTGAGACTGGGATTGTCATTTCGGTTCCTGGTGGTAATGCCAACGAGGTCGCTAATGAAGCCAAAGCATCTGCGTAAGCGTTCTGGGCTCGTGGAATGTATTCGATAAAGAATCCCTCGAACTGCTTAGCTTGCTTCAGCACTGCGAAGTAGTATGGGATTAAGTCCTCATGACGTACTTCGTATTCCCCTCGGACTTGATTTACAATGAGCTGAGAATCACCATAAGCCTCAAGGCGCCGAATATTGAGTTCTTCGGCAAGTCGCATCCCTAGTAGCAACGCGTTATACTCAGCTACATTGTTGGTACACGGTTCGATTAAGGAAAATCCTCTTGGGATTACGTGACCGTTAGGCGATACGAGCACCACTCCTACTCCCGCAGTAATCGCTCTGTGAGGGTTTGCTCTAGACGCGCCGTCAAAGAATAGTTTCCACACTTGTGTAGATTCTTGAGCAACACAAGCTTCGGCGACTTCGTCGGGCAATTCTTCATACAACTTAGATGTCCCTGGCACCGGGTGATCGGCCAAGAAATCTGCCAATGCTTGACCCTTGACTGCCTTTTGGGGCATAAATTGCATGTCGTACTGTGACAAAAGGATGGCCCATTTTGCCAGCCGGCAATTCAGAGACGATGGTTTCATCATCAGGACTCTCAAAGGATTCACCTTAGAGATGACATGGATTGTCTGTCCAACTAGGTAATGTCGCATCTTTTGAACCGCGAATACCAAAGCGAGACATTCTTTCTCGACCGGGTTGTACCGATGTTCGGCTCCCATCATGGTCCTGCTTAGATAGTAGATGGGTTGCTCATGACCTTGATCATCGTTCTGGGCTAGCAGCGCTCCTAGCGAATGATCCATAGCCCTTACATATAACAGGAATGGTTTTCCTGATATAGGGGCCACGAGAACGGGTGGCTGGGTGAGATATTTTGATCTCTTCAAATGCTTTTTGACATTCCCCATCCCACACAAAGGACACTCCCTTCTTCATGAGCTTCGAGAAAGGTTGGCAGCGCCCCGAAAGATTAGATATGAACCTCCGGATGTAGGCTAGTCTGCCTTGCAAACCTCGGAGTTCTTTGAGGTTCTTCGGCGGTGGCATGTCTTGGATGGCACGTACTTTCTCTGGATCAAGAGAAATTCCCTTGGATGTGACAATAAATCCCAGGAATTTTCCACTTGATACTCCGAGAAATGATTTTGTAGGATTCATCTTCAGCTGATGAGTTCGCATGATTTCAAACATCGTTTTCAGGTCTGTAAGATGATCACCTTTATGTTGGCTTTTCACTGCGATGTCGTCAACGTAGCATTCGATCTTCTTACGCAGATGTTCGTGGAAGATAGTGTTCATTGCACGTTGATAAGTTGCACCTGCATTTTTCAGGCCGAAAGGCATCACTGTGTAGCAATACACCCCCAGCGGTGTTCTGAATGCAGTGTGCTTCTCGTCGTCCGGGTGCATCTTGATTTGATTGTACCCGGAGAATCCGTCCATGAAAGACATTCTTTCGTATCCGCAGGTGTTATCGATCATAACATCCGTGATAGGAAGTGGAAACTCGTTTTTTGGACAGGCTGCGTTAAGGTCGCGGAAGTCGATGCATATACGGACTTTACCGTTTTTCTTGGGAACTGGAACAATGTTAGCTACCCAGTCTGGGTGTTGTTCTTCCCTGACAAAACCCGAGTCTATAAGCTTTTTCACTTCAGACTCGATTGATTCCATAATTTCCGGACGAAACCTACGTTGTTGTTATTTAACGGGTTTTGCATCCGGATCAATGTTGAGACGGTGCACGGCAACCTTCGGGTCAAGGCCGGGCATGTCTTCATAATTCCAAGCAAAGACATCTATATATTCTCGGATGAGAGATATAAGATCTTCTTTCTCGGATGATGATAAATCCTTAGCTATGAAAATGGGTTTAGGGTCTTGTGCGTCTCCCATATTAACCTGGACCACTTTATCTTCAGTGGGTGGTTCGCGTTGTTCGAATCGCATATCCCACAAAATGTTAAGACGTTTGATCCAGGGGTCATTGATCGATTCCATTAACCCTTCATCGTCCCCTGCATTTTCATCCGGGTGATCGATTGAAACCATATTCACGGTTAGATTTCTAAAGAGAGGTCCGACACTGACATCAGACTCATATGCAGATGTTCCGGATGAGCGGTCCTGACGCAGATAATTACTTATTTCATTTTCTGAGACAGCGGGAGGTGTGACAAATCCTAAACCCCTTCTAGTCTTTTGATAGTAATCTGGGGGTTTCCCTTCGGGGGTTAGGGACATTCGGATTGGTGTTCGCCTTCCTTTCCCGAAATTTAGACCCTGCTTCTTGTCAAAGTCATACCCCATTTGTTTCATCAACCGGAGGGAATTAGGTTCGTGATAATGGAATTGAGGAACTCCATCATCTTCCTCCGAACTTCCTCGTTTGAGTTGTATCGGTTTGACTTTTCCAAAACAGATCGGCTTCCGCCCTTTCCTTTTGGATGGGACTTTGAAGAAGGCCTTCTGTGCATCCTCTATTTCTTCCTCTGAAACGAGGGATGACTCGATCGGCAATGTGAGTGATGCCGTGCACAGTACGTGCCATGGGTTGGTACCTGCACTAGAATTATTCTCTATTTGTTTATTGTTAAGAGAGACATCAGACAAGTACGCTAAAATGAAATCTTCATTAATGCACCACTCGCCCCCACTCGGTACATCATTATTACTCTCACCCTGACCCATTACATCAAAGTTTAATTCCCAAGGACAGTCTTCGTCAGGATCTGGCTCGATGTCAGCTTCGTTACCGCTATCCACATC
This sequence comes from Asparagus kiusianus, assembly GCA_022839385.1. Taxonomy (NCBI): domain Eukaryota; kingdom Viridiplantae; phylum Streptophyta; class Magnoliopsida; order Asparagales; family Asparagaceae; genus Asparagus; species Asparagus kiusianus. The sequence continues at coordinate 10,484 of BQKN01048163.1, read as the reverse complement.
TCCTTTCTCCTGGGACTCCAGATAGAAGACGGAGTCAGTGTGGAAGTTTTCTACTCCTCGGAAGGGGTATTTTTCTGCGATTAGGGTTCGAACTTCGCCCTCGTCATTGGCGTACTTCATAACCTGGTGCAGGGTGGATGGGACAATGCGGTTTGCATGTATCCATGGTCGTCCTAGCAAAAGATTGTAAGACGTGTCCGCATCTATGATGTAGCATGCTACCTCAGACTTGAGATCTCCGATCTGGCATCTGAGCTTAATCTTCCCCAGGGGTCGGGTACTGTTTGCATTGAACCCGAAGATAGTAGTCTGGGTAGTGTGCAGTCGGTGCATAGGAATCCCTAATACTTGCATGACCCTGTAGGGCATGATGCTGAGCGCTGAGCCCGGGTCAACCTGAACACGACTAATTTCCGAAGATCCAATATACCCTGTGTAGTACAGTGGTCGGTCATGTTCGTGTTTGACCTGCATGTCTTCTTGTGTGAAAGATATGCACGGTAGACTTCTCGCCGCTTGCAGGCATTGCAGACAAGTTTGATCATCAGAAGCCTCGGGAATCGGAGTGACTTGCGTAATAAAGCTCTCCGTATTCTTTAAAGCTTCGATCAGAGCTTCCTTGGTAGTTTTTGACAACTTTAGGAGCTCATATAGTGTAATTCTGGCCGGTATGTTGGCCAGCTGTGCCATGACATTGAATTGAAATGGAGCACTCGATTCTCCGGATTCCTGGTGGAGATTTCTGTTGAACCGGAGCTCTTTTTGTTTGCCTTTGTCGACCGGCTTCTTCGGCACAGAACCCCTAGCGTCTTGGGGCTGTTCTTCCGCCTCTTGAGTATTCTGGCCATAATCCCTCAGGTAGGCTTTTCCTGACCGAGTGCCAGGGTTGTCTCCTGGATATGCTGCCAGGACAATCCTCTCCTCTTCTGAATCAGTAAGAGGTTTGAGGTGGTCATCGTTTTCGGCAACGGAGGGGCTAATCATGTTGGAAGATTTAGCCTTGCCTCCCTTCTTTCTGGACGAGGTGCTCGTCCACTGTTGATCTTCAAGCAAATCAGGGTGGACCCACATGATTTCCCCTTTTGGGGTGGTGAGGGGTACCAACCCCCTGTCCTTCTGACTATGCAAGTCAGCATTCTTTAGGTGCATTTCTCCCTTGCGGATGGGTACAACACCGTTCGCGGTTACCACCGGGGGAAAGTCACCAAATTGGACCGCTATCATATTAGTGGATACGGTCTTCTGCTCTGGCTTCAAGGTGAGCACATTAGCGTTTACCAAATTCTGCAAGATGTCTTTGAAGACATAGCATTTCTTGGTAGGATGCCCAAGGAATCTGTGATAACGGTAATAGTTGGGATCATCAACTTTCCCCGCTTCATCTGGTTTTCTGATTTCAGGCAACTAGAGTTTATTGTTCTTTCGAAGCAATTGGAATAAGGTATCCACATGCTCCTCTTTGAACGAATATTGTTTGGGCGCTCTTTGTTGATTTGGCGCTTTGCCTTGCTTGGTAGGTGGTGGCACTCGCGTGTAGTCGGCTGCTAGAGTCTCTTTTCCCTTAGACCGCTGGATATTTTGCTGATTGCGTTGTTGCTGCGGCTTGGGTTGTGGCTCTTCTTCAGCTTTGACTCGCGCCACTATCTCTTCTGCTTGTTCTCCTTGCGAAACTAATTGTCTCCAGGAGCGACACTCTGCTACTCCCATCTGAGCGAGGAGTTGGGTCTGCAGGTTGTGCCTGCACGTTTCAACCAGAGTTGATTGAGTCATACCTGAGGGGTATCGCAATGCCATGCTGCGGAACCTCTCTACGTAAGCCTTGATTGACTCTCCTTTCCTTTGCTTAGTGGCAAGAAGAGTTGGGACAGAGACTTCTGTATCGTCCTCAAAGAATCTGGCCAAGAATAGCCTTTCCAGATCTATCCATTTTTGGATCGATCCAGCAGGCAACTTCATGAACCATTCGAAAGCGACACCTTTAAGGGTACCAATGAATAACCTGGTCAGGATAGCATCATTCGCTACTACGTCTCCAGTTTGGGATTTGAAGTAGTAGATGTGTTGATTCGGCGATCCTGTGCCATCAAAAGGTTGTAAGGTAGGGGCCTTAAATTTTGGTGGGTAGGGAGCTGTATCCCACTCAGCAGGGTAAGGCCGTACTACTCCCTCTTCGCGAAGCTCGCTCCTGTTGGCAATTGCGTTGAGGCGAGCCTCCAGTTCGTCCACCTTGGTGGATTGAGGATGCAGTTCCTTTTCTATCTCCTTCTCACCTTCGGAAGAAGATCCCAGATTGTGAGTCTCACGATCTGAATGTTCGTGCACTCTTTGTTTTCCCTTCGAAGTTGTTCTCCGGGAAGATTCAGGTTTGTGGCCTTTTTCAGCAAGAAGCTGGGCCAACATCTCCTTTAATTGGAGAAGTGTTTCCTGTTGCGTCTGGAGTATGACACTATGTTCGTCCACTCTTTTGGCTATGTCTTCGTGGTTCCCTGCTATGTAAGCGGAAACCTCGCGTGCTCCAACAGAGCTTGAAGATTGAGATTCGGCTATTGCCGAATGTTCCTCACTTGTTGTAATGCACTTGGCTAATTTTTGATAGTCAACCGGGCGAATAGTTCCCGTCCGAGTCCGAGTATTCTGATATACTCCTTCGAACTGGTCACAAATTTCTCGGACAGTTGGTGGATGACTCTCTTGTGACTCGTCAGAATCAGTATGCGAGGCCTTCCCTCGGCCGATCATGTTGATAGTGACCTGAGGGTATTCCGCTTCAGTTGTCTTCTTTCTGTTGCGGCGTTGTTGTTTAGCTGGCCTAACAACGTTTGTCAACCTATCGAATACTGACTGCCGAGGTGCGGATGCACAACAAGGGCATTCTGACAGGACTGCCGAGATGAGCCTCTCACATTGACACGAGTGAGCTGCTTGTGTTGTTGATTTTCCTCTCGACAATAATTCCCGTAAGTCAGGAATTTGGGAGGAAACGTTCCCCGGGCTAGGAGGTGGAGATGGAACCCCCTGCCCTTGGGTAGGTGAGGTTGGTTCTTGTTGAACGTGAATTTTAAATCCACGCTGACCTTTTTGAACCTGACGGACCCCTTGAAGATCGCGTTCTTGAGACATAACGCGAGGGTCGCGTTGAGATTTGTAAACACTAGGCCGAGGCCTGCGTTTAAATGAAGAACTTGACCTCTGAGGGTCGAGTTTTGGTTGAACGCGCCCCTGAGGGTCGCGTTTAGTTGGTGAAACGGACTCCTGAGAGTCACGCTTCGTTTGAACGCGCACCTGGGGGTCGTGTTTAATTTGTGAAACAGACTCCTGAGAGCCATGTTCAATTGGAACGCGCCCCTGAGGGGTGCGTTTAGTTTGTGAAACAGACTCCTGAGAGTCATGTTCAATTGGAACGCGCCCCTGAGGGGTGCGTTTAGTTTTGACAGCTCCGTTCTGAGGGCTGCGTTTTGTTTGAACGACGCACCACTCAGGGTTGCGTTTGAGCTGTATCAGCCTAGGTTCATAGTTGGGCTCATTGCCACGCAGTGAGCGTTCTTCTTTGGGAACGCTAGGCTCGGTTGGATTTTCAGTAACGCGATGTTCGCATTGGGTTAACAATCGGCTTTCTCGTAAGTGTGCTCGTCGTATGGATCTTCTCCGTCGGCGAGCAGCGTTCTTTTTGGCTTGTCTCAAAGCCTTAGCAGCAACATCATCGACGTTCACAGGACTCGTCTCTTCCAAAGGCCGTTTGTGGCCTGAAGCACGTTGGGCTGACGCGGAGGTGGGATTTTCTGCCTGCAGAGCCAACTTGAGTTCCTGGCCGAAGGAGAGGGCTTTCTTCGGCACTTCGACAACAGAATTGACCTTCTTGGAGGTCTTGCGTACATCGTGCTTAGCCTTGGGGCTAAGCGATCCGGAGGATAATGTTTCCTCATATTTTGCTTGATCAAACTCCACGATGAGAGTTTCTACTGTCGTTCCCATGAGGTGGACGTCGGACTGCGCCACCACTTCTTCATCGGAAAAGCTTGTCCCCAGCAGAGTCGCCATCTTTTGTATGTAGGAAAATTGCAATAAGGAAGATAAAAGAAAATTTGAATTGATTCCTTTGATCTCGATTACAACTTGATTACAAAAGAGAGGAGAACGAAATTAGTTCTTCCCCTTTGTTTAAAACTGGGTTCTTCTTGGTAGCGATGGAGTGCTTCCTTCGATTGATAGCGTCGAACTTGCTCTCCGTTGACGATCCGATCGTCTCTTATCTCGTGGGAACGATGAACTTCTGTAGGAAGTTTTATACGTAACTCTTTAATGAGTTTAAGAACTCTGAACGAGTTAAAACTCTGTAGATAGAGTTGTTAGAACCGAAAATTCGGTTAATGATCAAGCTGTTTCCGTTGTCGAAGAATCCTCTCGGATTTGATCTTCTGAGTTTGATTCAAAAATCCTATCTCCAAGGATTTCGTTGCTGCTAAATCTCCAACCTGTGCGGTTTAGATCTCTAAAATCCAACCTACTCACCCTTCCGTTTTCAAAGAGCCAGCCCCCTTAACTCTGTCGAGTTTGTTGAGTTTTTATAGGGGGATAAGAGGTTATAACTGACCCCTATATCCGCTCCTACGTGGGCGAAAATCCCTCAGAACGTGGGATAAACGGTTCTGGAACCGTTCGACTTGTGTTTGAACAAGTCAAACGCCTACTCTGGCGTTCAGAACCCAACTTCGTGTCTTAGAATCGTGACGTGAGGGTCGGTGTTAGCTGAACATTGATGAACGCGAGGGTCGCTCGCGTTTTGGCTTGTTGCCTGCTTGGTGACGCGGGGGTCGGTGTGAGTTGAACCCTTACGAACGCGAGGGTCGCTCACGTTGAGTTGTGTCTTGGAAACGCGGGGGTCGCCTGCACTTCCATACTTGTGACGCGGGGATGACTTCCGCGTTTTAGAAGAAGCTTGTTGACTTGTGACCTCTTCTGTAAGATATTGCAAAGACCGTTGTTCTGTAATCCTTGCTTTAGCTGTTGTGGAGTGTGAAAGTCGTCAAATTGTAACCTTCACTGTAGATTGTGAAGACTGCTGAATAGAGTTTCCATCAGTTGTCGGAAGTGTCGTTGAATTGTAACTCTTCTCGATCTATGTGAAAAGTCCTCCATTTGCAGTTTCTTCGCTTATCGACCCGAAAACTATTTGATTATAGCTTCCGTTGTAGGAGCTTAGACGGGAATCAACATCCATGGTGTCTTTTAGACGAATATTTGCCCACAACTCTCTACCAAGCAACTCACTAACTAAGTCCAACCTTTTATTTCTAAAATCATTACACTGCTCATCAGCATCTCTATTAGTCATGCTGTTGTCGCAGCCATCAAGATCAATCATCTCAGAAATGAGGTTGTATTTGCGGTGATTTGAAAGTCATTTGATGGTGACCTCTATCGTAGGGGCTTGTTTTAATCAGCTATCCACTGTGATTTTTAGACAGCCTACAGCAGCTTCGTTTGGTTCGCCGGAGGTTGAATCTGCTTCGAAGGTTGCAGAGGTTGTTCTTTGGCCTGAATTGCCACTTCGGATTTCGGTCTCCACACTTTGCGGGTTGGTGGCGGTTTCTTCGTCACCTCCTTCTGAAGCTTTCTACGGGCTTCCTCGACTCGAGCCCGTGCTTGCGCTGATAATACACGGCGCTTGCGAATGCGTTCTTCCAGCGTTGAGCGGTTCCGTTTGACACGGACCCATTCTGTTGTTGGCGGCTTGGAAGATGCGCCATTCATCTGCTGTTGAGGCTGTTTGCCTCTTTTGCTCTTCAGATCCGCCTTATAACAGACTCCGTCCACGGATTCCATCGCCTTTGCGAATTGTTTCGCAAGCCGTTGACGTTGCCTTTGGTGGGCTCTCTTCGAGAGAGTCACTACGCCCCCTACGGCAGAAGGGTTGGCCAGAGTAGATCTGACCTGGTTGGAGGTTGGGGAGATCTCACCCAATGCAGCTTCGGCATCAAACGGGGCGAGATCTTTGTTGGTAGCTTCAATATCTTCGTACCAACGAAGTTTCCTCTTGGAGGAGAACTTTGGAGACTTGGACTTGCGAGGGGAGGTAGATCCGGACGAGGACGACAGGTACGCCTCGAACTTCTGTTGGTCGAACTCGTATTCGACCTCCTCCACGACCGGGATCGGGATCCGCGGCTGCGACGCAACGATCTCGTCGGCGAGATCGGTGGCTCCCACTGTGGTCGCCAGATTGTTCGCGGGAAAATTCATGTCTTTCTTCATTAATATCATTACCATCTCAATAACAGTTTATCGGTTACAAAGATCCGGTCTTTTTATAAGATCCGGTTACAATGAAAATCAAAAATAAGAAAAAGAAAGATTACAAATTTATTCCTTCTTTGCCGAACGAATCGCGAGCTCCTGTTATGCGGTCACTCGCTTTGGTGGGTTCTTTGCCTGCGCCGGGGTTGTTTGCCGTGGACCACCGCGTGATCTCGATCCGGTCGGATCTACACGATATGACGGGTACTATTCCACCAAGGGAATAATAGCCGGGAGGGATTGTTTCACCAAGGAAACAACCGCTCGATGCTCGGGATCTAAGAACCAAGCTTAGATCCGAAGTGTGATCGTGTAGATTTCAGATCCGATTCTCTCGATCTCCTGCCTTATTTGACGTTGACGATCGCCGAGCACCGGATCTCAAAGTCCAAGTCTTCAATCTTCTAAAGCTCCAATCTTTTTTAGATCTGAGATTCCAATCCTGTAGGGCTTCGTCTCCTCCAAAATCCCCCTTGAAACAAATGAGCACAAGGCCTATTTATAGGCACTCAAACCTGTGCCTTAGGCACAGAACAGGGCCTAGCCACCCCTGGGTGGCTCGGCCATGGCCGAGCCACCCTGGGGTGGCTCGGCCACCGAGCCACCTCAGGGTGGCTCGGCTTGGACCGAGCCACCTTGGGGTGGCTCGGTTCAAAGCCGAGTCCCTCTGGGGTTTGGACTTGTGTTCGTTTCGTGGTTCGGGTTCCGTCGTTTGGGTTCCGATTCGTTGTTGATTTGGACTTTGATTCAGTTGTGTGGTTGACTTGTTCGGATTCGATTCGTTTTGATCCGATTCCTGATTTGGCAGTAAACCCACTTCTGAGTTCGAGTCCGAAACCGATCTTGATTCGATCGTTATATCACCGAGTTCGCTCTTGTTTAGATGACTCGGTGATTCCCCGAAACGTTGGTTTGATTCCGCGTGCGAGTGGATGCATTCCAATGCTTGGGTGCGATTTGTTGGCTTCGTAGCCTCGTTAACCTGCTCCGTTGCGTATGGCTTGGCTTCGGCGTTGGCGAGCTAACGGTTTTGTTTGGATACGTCGCCCGATGATCCGTTTGTTGAATTGGCGTCATCGAGCTGTATCATGGGACCTATAGGCAGTTTTATATGCCTACAACATGGTTCGGTTAGGGAGAAGGATCGGGGTAGGACGTGGTTCTGTGGAGAGACCAAGACCACTCCCACACCTGCTACAATAGACCCGCTGGTGCCTACTCGGGATGCACTGTCGAAGTAAAGTCGCCATACATCTTCCTGTGAGGTCATGTTGACTTCGTGAGTCTCATCTGGCATGTCTTCGAACAGGTTAGTCTTCGACTCGAGCGGATGGCTGGCCATGAGATCGCAAATTGCTTGTCCTTTGACAGACTTTTGCGGCATGAAGTGGATATCATATTAGGACAGCAAAAGCGCCCACCTCTCTAGGCGCCAGTTTAGGGACCCGGGTTGTGTCATGAAAACTCAGATAGGATTCATCCGAGAGATGACATGAATGGTTTGACCAACAAAGTAGTGTCACATCTTTTGGATAGCAAACACCAGGGCTAAACATTCCTTCTCGACCATGGGGTATCGTCGTTCAGCCCCCTGTAGGGTTCTACTCAGGTAATAGATGCCTTGCTCATGCCCGACTTTGTCATTCTGAGCTAGGAGGGCGCCGAGAGAATGCTCCATTGCCCAAATGTAGATTAGGAAGGGTCTCCCCGAAATGGGGGCCGCTAAAACAGGCAGATTCGAGATATAGTTCTTGATCTCATCGAATGCTCGTTAGCAGGGCTCGTCCCATATGAAGGAAATGCCTTTCTTCATCAGCTTGGAGAAGGGTTCGCATTTACCCGAAAGGTTTACGATGAATCTTCGGATGTAAGCTAGACGTCCTTGCAGTCCTCTCAATTCCTTCAGATTCCTGGGAGGTCGGAGCTCTTGGATAGCTCGGACCTTGTCGGGATCGATGTGAATCCCCTTTGTCATGACAACAAAGCCGAGGAACTTGCCGCTCGACATCCCCAAGAATGATTTTGTAGGATTCATCTTTAGTTGATGTGATCGCATGAGGTTGAACATTACTCTCAGATCTTGAAGATGATCATCTTTGTTGCGACTCTTCACCACTAGGTCATCCACATAGCATTCGACTGTCTTTCGTAGATGTTTTCAAAAAATTGTGGTCATGGAGCGTTGATAAGTTGCGCCAGTGTTCTTGAGTCCGAAGGGCATAACTGTGTAACAGTATACCTCCATTGGAGTTCTGAACGAAGTGTGCTTCTCATCCGCAGGGTGCATCTTGATTTGATTGTATCCCGAGAACCCATCCATGAAGGACATTCTTCCAAACCCGCATGTGTTGTCGATAATGACGTCCGTGATGGGCAAAGGGAATTCATCCTTGGGACAAGCGGTGTTGAGATCTCTGAAGTCGATGTAGATACGGACCTTTCCGTTCTTCTTCAGGACCGGAACAATATTAGCCACCCAATCGGGATGCTGCTCCTCTCTGATGAAGCCTGATTCGATCAGCTTTTTTACTTCGGTTTCGATTGCCTCCATGATCTGTGGATAAAATCGCCTCTGCTATTGCTTGACAGGTTTGGCGTCAGGATCGATGTTGAGGCGATGCGTGGCAATCTGAGGGTCATGGCTAGGCATGTCCTTGTAATTCCATTTGAAGACGTCGATGTATTCTCGTATGAGGGCTACGAGGTCTTCCTTCTCCTAGGGAGGTAAGTCATTGCTGATGAATATGGGTTTAGGGTTGGCCTCATCTCCCATATTAACCTGAAGTATCTTGTCCTCTGTGGGTGGTTCACGTTGTTCAAACCGACCACTCCATTGGGCATTGACATGACGATCCTAAGCTTCATCGTAAAGCGGGATCTGCTCATCCTCTTTCATTTCGGCGGGATCAATTATGGCCATGTTGACTGTGAGGTCTTTGAACAGATCTCCCACGCTAACATCTGAGTCCCAAGTTGAAGACGTTGATGATTGATCACCCGAATGGGTGTCGTTTGATATCTCGTCGAAGTCAAAGTATAATTCTGAGGAAGAGGATTCATAACCCAACCCCCATCGAGTTTTACCGTAGTAATTGTCAGGCTTTCCCTCGGGGACATATGTGGGCCGAATTGGTACCTTTCGGCCTTTGCCATAATTCAAGCCTTCTTTGCGGATGAAGTCATAACCCATCTCCTCCATCATGCGCTTTGCGACTTGGCTGTAGCCAGAGAATTGGGAAGCAGGCTCGTCGTTCTCCGATTCATCCCATGGTATGTGCATAGAATGTTCTATCCTTCCAAAGATGATTTCTTGCTAACAAACATTTCGGGAAGGTATGACAAAGACAGCTTGCGAGGACTCGATCACTTGTCTGTTCGTGAAAAACGACGAATACACGGGCAAGTGTAGGGAGGAGGTATTAGACAGCCTTGAGATCAGGCTGCTGAACTCGTCATGACTAGACTCTAAACTAGACGAAAAATAAGCAAATTCGAGATCTTCATTTAGGATAAGTCCGTCTGCCTTATCAACGTTGGTTACAGCAAGGCCTTTGTTGCCGATTATAATGGGTTCGATGTCATTCAAGACAAGGCCTCCATACCTCTCGGGTTTCCGGTAAAAGTTGCTGTTTTCATTGATGTTCTCTTTTTCGAGATCTGTTACAACTTTGAGCGTTACAACAGGATAAAATGAAAACAAAAGGGTTACAACTTTAACAAAAATAAACACGAGATCCCGTTTTGGTACGGTCTCGCTTGCGTGGGTTGTTGGCCTGTGACGGGGATGTCGATATCCGTGGACCGCCGACTCTTCAAGATCCTTTCCGGTAAAATCCGGCAGAGTTTCGTCTATCCGCAGAGGGATATAGAAACAGAACTTCGTCGATCCGCGTGAGATCTAGAAGTTTTAAAGCGTATATCTCGGCTAACGCGAGATAATAGCTCTTCTTAGTGTCGCCTGCGAAGGGCAACACCAAGGAACAGAAGGGGGTGAATGAAGGGTGCTGATGAAGAACGCCTTACTCCTTGCTCCTGCAGGGCTTCGCCGCTATCTTGCAGACTCTGACTCCTCACTCCGGTAGGGCTTCGCCGCTCTCTTGCAGAACAATCCTTGGCTAAGATAATTCAGCCTTGAATTGAGAGCGAAAAAAAGAGCCCCTCACAAAGGAGGCCAAGGGGGCTATTTATAG
>BQKN01048147.1:0-24142 GCA_022839385.1 Asparagus kiusianus | reverse complement strand
TATAACAACCCAAGATATCAGCCAAAACCCCAAGGAAATGACAAAAATAGCCCCAGAGAATAGCTCAGAAAAATAGCCGTTGGGAACTAACGGATACATTGGCGGTCGACCGATGGAGCCGTTCGGTCGACCGACGGAAAAGTTCGGTCAACCGACGGAACGGTTCGGTCAACCGCTATTCAGGTCGAAAATAAGAAAAACAAGCTGACATCTTCGGTCGACCGGTGCGGTCGACCGATGGAGCTCTCGGTCAACCGGACCGGTCAACCGACCAACTCTCTGCTGCATGCTGTCGAAAATCAAATGAGCGGTCGACCGAAAACTGACACAGCAGAAAACTGATATGCTGATTTAAAACACTGTTTAAAAATATCAAATAAATTTCAAAAAATATAAAACTTTGGGGAATGATTGTAGACATGATAATAAACATGCTACAGCGACTGGTTATAAGAAAGGACCTCCCAAATGAAAAATATCATCATTTTACAAAATAGTCCAAAACATAAAAATATGAGATACTTGAATTTTGATGTTTTGACATAAACCAACTTTTGAAACTTTGTGAAATGTTTTTATAGACTTAGTAAAACATGTATAAACTGATATTGAAGTCTACAAACTAAGAATACAATATTTTCACAAAATTGCATATTCTATGCAATGTTTTCAAAAACACAATAGTAAATATAAAATATATGATTTCATATTTATAAACATGAAAACTCAGAAACTATGTATATATATATATAACTATATATATGCATAGAAACCAAAACTTATGTATATATATATATAACTATATATATATACGAAGAAACCAATAAATGTGTGTGTATAGATATTAAGCTTAGAGTATATAACACACATAATATAAAATCTAAAACTACATTACCCAAGCAATCTTGATCTTTAATTAAGCTTGACTTGGTACACTTACGGATGAAGCTAAACTTGGATCTTGAACTTGAATTGTACGATGCTTCACTCTACAATTCCGCCAACCTTCTCTTGATATGATCGTGTAGGCTCAATCCATCCAACCTCCAACTTGTTGTTTGCCTAGAATAAATACAAAAACACAAACACTAGACAAACAACATTAGAAATAAATTGTTTGTTAAACATCATCAAAACAAGAAGGCCAACAATAAAACTTTATCCATTCCGGTTATAGTTTGAGTTCTATTCGACAAATCTCCCCTATCAGAACAAATGAGGGGTAGTAGGGAAAAAATCCAATATTGAAAATTGTGGAGTTTTGTAAATACCAATAAATTTGCAAATATGTAAACTTGAGAGGCATTTGTGAAAAAAAAACCATTAGATTTTCCCTTATATCCTCATTTTTATTCCTCGACTTGTTTTCCTGTCATCTATCTAGCTTTGATGTTTAATATTTCTTGTTTAACCTTTCTTTGGAATAAGTTCTAGTTTCAAATATGTTGAGTTCATACAACAAAATAATTGTAAGAATTATTGAAGATGATATGTGTAAAGCAATGGGTGAATTCTTTTATACTGGTAAGCTCCTTGGTATTTTCAACTCAACCTCTATCACTTTAGTGCCTAAAATCCTCAATCCCATATCTCCATCTGACTATAGACCTATCTCTTGCTGCAACTGTATATACAAAGTAACATCTAAAATCATTTCCACCAGAATTCAGAATGTGATTGGTTTTCTGATTGATGATGCACAAAGTGCATTTGTTAAGGGTAGACTTATTTCTAACAATATTCTCCTAGCACATGAGCTATTAAAGCATTATTATGGCAGAAAGAAGGTCTCTCCAAGAGCTGTCCTCAACATTGATTTGAGAAAGGCATTTGACACCATTAATTTGAGTTTTATCAAGTATATGTTGACAGGTTTGGGGTTCCCTGATAATTTGGTTACATAGGTGATGGAATGTATCTTTACACCTAAGTTCTCTTTGTCAATTAATGGTACACTACATGGATACTTTAAGGGAGCTAGAGGATTGAGGCAAGGAGATCCATTGTCTCCTTATTTGTTTGTGCTTGGAATGGAATATCTATCTAGGAAACTCAAAATCCTCAGCATTGACAGTCTGTTCAAGTATCATCCAAAATATGCTAGGATGGGGATTACACACTTGATTTTCGTTGATGATTTGCTACTCTTTTGTAGAGCTGGCATGGATTCAATAGCTAAAATAAATAACTGTCTTCAGAAATTCAGTAGAGTATCTGGGTTGGAGGCTAACTCTTGCAAAAGCTCTGTTCTCTTGAGTGGAATTGAAGAAAATTCAAAGGCACAGTTATGCACATACTTAAACTTCCCAGAGGGTTCCTTGCCTATGAGATATTTAGGAATGTCTTTAGTTTCTAAAAGGCTTTCTTTTCTGGACTGCTCATCTTTGATCTCAAAAATATCAGACCAACTTCAAAACTGGCAATGCAAGAAGAACTTGTCTTATGTTGGGAGAATCCAACTAATCAAGACTATTATCTTGGGGATTCAAATATATTGGACAAGTAATTATATTCTGCCGATCAAGGTGCTGGAGAAAATTGATATGCTATGTTCTGCTTTCTTGTGGGGGAGCAAAATCCACCTTGTCTCCTGGGCAGAGGTTTGTAAGGTTAAAAAGTGGAATTATGTTGCAGCTATCAAAATGTGGAATTATGCTGCAGCTATCAAAATGTTACGGATGATACACTCAAAAAAGGACCTCTTGTGGATAAAATGTGTGCATGGAAATTACTTAAAACATCAGGATATCTGGCAAGTACAACCGAAGAGAAGTGATTCTTGGATGTGGAGACAAATTCTAAAGGTGAGAGATATGGCAATGAGCAGATTTGGGAATGTGAATAATCTTCATAGAATCATCGCTAACTGTCACAATAATGGTAGAATGAAAATTTCATCTGTCTACAATGCTATTTCTCAATCTGCAGTTACTACACCCTGAGCGAATACAGTGTGAGGAGGCTTGCATTACCCCAAGCATTCAATAATCCTATGGCTTGCAGTTCTATCAAGGCTTCTGACTAAGGACAGGTTGTGTAGCATGGGTATGCTGGATATCAATCAGTGTATCCTATGTGCTGATAGTGTTAATCATCTAGAGTCCAGAAATCACCTGTTTTTTAAGTGCCGATACTCTTCTTATGTCTGGAACAAACTGATGGCATGATTAGAGTTTTCATGGAGATCTTGTAGTTGGGATCATGTATTGGGATGGTACAGCAACAACTTGAGGGGTTTTGCGTTTATGAAGAAGCTAAAAAGAATGGCATTTTCTGGGGCTGTCTACCGGATATGGAAGGAAAAAATATGAGGATTTTTCAGCAAAAAACCCACAGTCCTGATCACCTATCAGAGAAGTGAAGATTTCATTACTCTTAAAAGTTCTAAATGAAGATATTCCTGAGCACTTGAGAGAAAAAATAGGAAAATTGTAATTAGTTTGTGAGTTTCAGATTTTGATTGCCAGAGGTTTTTTTTTTTGGTAGTTCTTGTTGCACTCTCATTTCAAAATTTGGTGATGAATAAAATCTTTTTTCATTGACCAAAAAAAAAAATTGTAAGAAGGTGAGGTGTAATGAAAAATGTTATCGGTTTCAAGTTTATTAGGGGCTAAAAATTGGTTTCTTTCCTGAGGGTCTATGTGATATGACTTATGAGGTACCGTCTAGAAAACTTATTTTAAATATACGTCCTCTGCAGTGAATTATTTAATTTAAATATACGTGCATGGTCTCTAGTATCGATCTTATTTAAAATTATGTCAAATTTAGCAAACAATATCATGAAAACCCAAAAGATTAAAAAAAACCAAAAATCCTATGCTAAAACATGGAATCACATCCTCCAAAGCCTTAAGTTTTAAATTTTAATACGATAGTATCTATTTCTAGTCAAAATATTTGTTCCATGTGTCTCATCATAGAACAAGTAAATTGGAAATGAGTTTTATGATTCAAGTCACTCTTGCACGAGCTATATTAATATTGAGAGAAGAAACCATACATGAATAAGGTGCTATCCAAGAAAAAAGGAAGAAAAAAAAAATCTTAACCTGGAGAAACTAATAAGGAGCTCGTTCATACATAGATAAGAAAAATACCCAATAAAATGGTTAATTACTAAGATTCTTCCTTTTTTAAAATAAATTTTCTCATTTAATGTAAGATTCTTATTTGATCCTCCCTTCAAGAAATTAATTATTTAAATCTGGATCTGACTTGTTTGTAAACATGGAAGTCTAATATAGCTTGTCCAAGCTCATTTGGTGACAATTATACGTTTATAGATGGATTTAAGGCACGTGGAGCATGAGTTTATATATGTGATTTTGGTCACGTGCATCATGAATCCTGTACAGGTGGATTTTAATGGCTTTTCACGTATAGTTTCTTGATATACTTATCATTAATAATGGATAACACCAGGTAGCATGGTTATATTTCGATATTTAAGTCAGATCACTTTCTTATTAAACACTAATTAAGGAGCGTTTAAAATATATCTAAATGGATGGGATTGGATATTTGATAGCTTGCATTTTTTCTATTAAGGAAAATCTCATGCCTCTTAAATTTCGAAATATCTTCCAAGGCAGAAAAATTAATTTCTGATGGAGTATTTTATGTTTTACAAATAAAAAAGAAGTAAATATTTCTTAAATGGCACGAGTAAAAAAGTATTTGATAGTTCTAACGGAAAATAATTAAATGGTTCTTTAAAAGGAAGAATGCTTATATATGATAGAGCTACGTACATTTGAATGACCACTAAAGGAAGGAACATAAAATATATCATTCAGTATTACACAAGATAAATTTTACTTTCTTCTTGAAAATATTAGTATTATTTGCACTTACGACTAAACGTATTACTGTTTCTTTTACTCGAGAAAAATGTACTCATCTAGAATATCTCACGCGTGTATAGGCTTATCCAAATAGAATTTTGGCAAGTTTATTATGTCTCACCCATTAATTAATTTTGGTCACGCATGTATAGGCTTATCCAAATAGAATTTTAGCAAGTTTATTATGTCTCACCCATTAATTAATTTTTGGATTAGTTTAGAATCTATCTTGAATACGACGCTCTTTTCTTTCTTCCAAATAGTTGTTATATTCGAAGAAAATGAAAGGAAAAAAAAATAGAGACTCTGGCCCTTATCCGAAGTACAGTACGCGCATGGTTTTGTGCCCTTTCGTGGAAAAAACGGAGGGGCAAAATAGGAAAATTTGAGATAGCTGTTATGAAATCGACAAAAAACGTAAAGAATAGAGAAGATGCTTCATCCTATCCAATATTAAGATTAATATATTCCGCAAGCATTAATGTATTTACTTAAGGTAGCCAGTAACCAAAATACTTAACAATATAAGTCGAGAAAACCTAAATAATCATAAATAACTTTTTTTTTTTGGGTTAAATCACAAGGAAACTTCAGTTAAAATTCACAATTTATGTAGAAATAGGTAAGTAAATTATCATTAAAAAAAAGTACTTTCAAATTCCAAATCTAGCTAAAAAAACACGATACGAGTCTAAGCCCCTCAATCTAGGGAATAGTGCAAGAAGTAATATATTCAAGTTTTCCGAAGAAGGGTATTTTGGTCTTATCACACTCACTCCCCATGTAAGCCTATAAAACGGTGGCGGCCTCCTTGCTCTCCCTCACTCTAAGCTATACGAACTCTCTAAAACTCTCAAACTCTTAACTGTAAACTCTTTGCTCGTTTCTCTATCTAAAATGGCTGCAGCAGGAGAGTGGGCCGATGGCTACTACAACTTCCTCCAATCCTCATCCGCGGTCGGGACACCGCCCGGAGACTCACCGCGCATGTTCAACTGCCCTTACTGCTCCAAGCAGTTCTACACCTCTCAAGCCCTGGGCGGTCACCAGAACGCCCACAAGAAGGAGAGGGCCGCCGCCAGCCGACGACCAGTCGGCGCCTCGCCCACGCCCTCTGCACGCGAGGGGTTGCTGACTTGGCGTTACCCTCCTGCGCAGGGGTACGTCTACTGTTACCGTGCTCCAGCGGCGACGGACGGTGAAACTGACGACCATGTGGATATTGATCTTACCCTTCGGTTGTAATTTTTTATTTTCTTGTAATTAAGAAAAGTCTATAATAATGCCCATGATGATAAAATGCTTAACTTTATGACTGGAATATATATTCTTTTAAAAACTAAATCTTATAGTCTAGTCATTGAATATTGTGAGAGACCTCTCTATATGGATCGTATGTTTTAACAGTGAATCAATCTTCATGCACACACATATATAAGGTGATTTTGTTATGGTGATGAGTGGTGATGCATATTGATTGCGGATATTGGATATATTAATGGATAAGCTAATTTATGGATTCCTTTTTTTGATTTCCACGATTCTCATGTATTTATTATAACTATAGTTGCTAATTTGGTTTAACGAAAACGACCAATTTTGAGGTTATCCAAATTTGGGAAGTGCTATGATGGGTTTGTTAATTGGTTATTTGATTTGTATTTGGGTAAATTTCGGATGATGTTGATGTTCATGAATAAGGCTATGTACTTATCATATCATACTCTTTTTAAAAGTACGAGTTCAGAAAAATCTTTCTATGGTCAATATTACCCTTAGCTTTTTTTAAAATGTTACATTGTTATCTTAATATATTCTAATTATCCTAATATTACCCTTAAACTCTTCTTCACTTCCAAAGGTTCATGAGAGAAACATTCCCAAAATTTTCATTTTCAAATTTGAGAGCCTTTTATATACTTGATGCTTTCTCTGATTTTATCAATACAACCATGAACCTTTTCTAAACCATCTTGGACAATCAAGTTAACGATATGAGTATAACATCTAATATTGAAAAATTCTCCTTTCTCAAGAAGTGCTTCTTTCAAATTAAAGTTATTTTTTCAATAAAATCAACAAAAACATTATTTGCGGAGGCATTATCAAGAGTAAAAGAAAACAACTCCTTTGTTATTTTCCAATCAACTAACAAGTTATAGATATTCTCAACAAATGGCAACACCAGAATGAGGAGGTGACATATCAGAAAAGTTAAGAACCCGATTTTGTGATTAATACTCATGATCAATATAGTGTGTCGTGAGACAAATATATCCGTTGGTGATTGTGGATGTCAACAAATCGGAAGCCAAGTTAATTCTACCCGAAATTGACTCACTTCTTTTAGCCTATTTTTCTCTCTTTTATAGATTTTAAGAACATCAGCTTTTAACCAAATTTCTCGATGTGTTTTAGATCCTCAAAAATATATGAGAGGATTGCTCGAATACCTTCATACTGAACAAATTGAAATAGCTAATCATGCATAATGATGGCTGAGACTAAGAGCTCCCTAAATTTATTCAGGTCAAAATTAAATCTGGAATAACTCATTACAGAATCTTTTGAGTTACGTAGATCCTCAATATCCTCTTAGTAGCTTTCTTATAATTTTGCATGTGTCTTAACATATTTTCTGTCTCATGATTACATTCGGCAGAGTACTGGATTCCACACTTCTTACATATCTGGATTAACTTCTTACGTAGATCCATAATTTACCACTAATGTTATTTGTCTAGTATTTATGTTTTCTTATTTATTATAGACAAACAAAAAGTTGGTGGATGGATCAAGCTTTCACGATCATATCCAATGGAGGTTGGCGGAATAGTGGAGTGAAGCCTTGCTATCAAGTTAAAGATCCAATTACAAGCTTCATCCGCATAGTACACCAAGTTGAGCTCCATTGAAGATCAAGATTGCTTAGGTAACATTTAGTTTAGTTTATACTATGTGTGTTAGTACTTTAAGCTCAATCATATACACACATACACGTATTGGTTTTGTATATATATAGTTATATATATACATATATGTTTTGGTTTGATAGTTTTCAAGTTTTAATATGAAACAATTTAATATATTTAGAAAATATATTTTTGTTTCATACTTATATGTATATATATGATTTCATCAATATCAATTTTATATAGTTCAATGAAATCATGTTTTAGTGCATTATATGTGTATTTTGATAAAATACTACATTCATTGTTTATAGACTTCATAACAATAGTTTACATCTTTTTTCAAATCTATAAAATCATTTTGTAAAGTTTCAAAATATAGTTTAGGCAAAATGTCAAAATTCATATGTTTACATTTTTATGTTTTGGACTATTTTGCAAAATGATGATATTTTTTATTTGGGAAGTCCTTTTTAAAAATCAGTTTTTGTAGCATGTGTATTATCATGTCTACAATCATTTCCTAAAGTTTTATATTTTTCTAAATTTACTTGATATTTTTAAACAGAGATTTAAAATCAGAAAATTAACTTTTAAACTGTTATGTTCATGTATCAGTTTGCGGTCGACCGCCACGGTCGACCGCACCTGAGTTTTTACCTACGGAGTCAAACAGAAACTTTTACGGTTGACCACCACGGTCGACCGTCAGCTCGAATTTTCCCATGATCGACCGTCACGGTCGACCGCCAAAGTCTCTGGAAAATTCTCAGCTTTGAAAGTGGCTCACGGTCGACAGCGAGATTTTCACGATCGACCGCCGTATACTCCAACGGCTATTTTGTACAGAATCTGATTTTGGATTCTATGGGCTTTTTGGCCATTTTGTTTTGGGTTTTTGCTGAAGTGTTGAGTGGGTATAAATACCCCATTGCCTTCAGCTCTTCCATAACAAGAGAGTGTTCTTAAAACAAGTTTAAAGAGTTTTAAACAAGGTTTAAGTTTGGTTTAAGAAGATTTTAAGCATTTGGAAGTTTGAGTTTATAAAAACAATTTCACAATAGCTTGAGGAGATCATCTATTGGTGTTTGGACATCCAACTATTCTCCCTCCACCTCTTGATCTATTGAGAAGTTTTCTAAACTCTATTTCTAGCTTTACATCTATTTATTTGATTATTATTTTATTAAAGCTAGTTTTATATTGAGTTTAGTTGATTTGATTTCACTCATTGTTTACACACACCCACTTAAGCTTATTGTATTTGCATACATTGTATATGTAAAACCCCGAAAATTCCTTTAGTATATATATGTATACACATGTATAAATTATCTATAGTAAATATTTTCCCTTGTGGCGAATAACCATATAAATATAAGATACATATTTTTATCAGTGCTTGGGAACCCAACGGGTATATACAAGTGAGAGAAATCGAGTGAGTTGGCGATCAGCAAGTCAAATGCCCTCAGCAGGCATTTTAGTGCTGATCGGTCGACCGACGCGGTCGACCGGCGCGGTCGACCGATCAGCGATCAGGGGGTTGTTTCAGGTTTTGGGTCGGGTTTTGTTTTCTTTGGCTAATGGGTTTCGGGTCGGCTTGGGGAGTTGGTATTTATACCAACTCAACCCAAGTGAGATCCTGTGAACCCCAGACCCAAAACCCTAGCCTCCCTCTTCTTCCAAAAGCCCCAGCTTGGACTTGGGAGATCTGGAGCAGCTCTTGAGGAGTTCCAGTGGGATTTAGGGATTCTCAGCAAAGGGGATCCACCTCTTGCAGATCTAGGGCATCATCAACAACCAAGGCGAGTAATTTCTCGCCCAACCCCCACCCCCACTTGATTTAAATGCCAAGATCTGAGTTTTATTGGTTTGATGGAGCCAAATTCGTATTTTTTTGGTTAGCTAATAGTTTACTATGAGATCAAATGCGAATTTGAGACTTAATATGTTTTAAAAACTCACCATATTCTGTTTAACATGATCTGGATCTGAGCTTTTGCCTAAGGGAGTTTAAAACGTCTTTACAGCTATTCAAATGATTTGGATTTGTTTCTCATAAATTTTTAAATCTTAGAATTATAGATTTTTAGCTTTGGAAAGTGGTTGTGTTCTTTTCAGTGGGATCCCCTTTTTATCAAAACCCATGTTAAAGTCTTCATTCCCATATTAAAGTTTTCATTTACAGGTTTAGCAGCTGACAGAAAACCCAAGTATGGGTTCTGTCCGCTCGGCGGTCGACCGACGCGGTCGACCGCTGAGCTCGAATGGGAATCTCGGTCGGCCGTGGTGAATTATCGGTCGACCGCGATTCAAAATCGGTCGATCGAGACAAATTTCGGTCGACCGACGGTTCTGGCGGGCGACCGTTCTGATTTGTATCAGAGTTCGGTCGACCGGATCGGTCGACCGACGATACTCTGTTGCAGATTTTCCAGTTTTGATGCTTTTGGGTATTTTCGCGCCCATTCGGGGGTTTATCTGGATTATTTGACCTGGCTATTAGTCCCACTACGTGTCTATGCATGATAGATGACCTGAGGGTATAAATTGGAGATATATACACTGTTTTGGTTATGATGTTGATGATTAGATTCTACTACAAGTATCGTAGCAATCTTTTACCACTTCTACAGTCCTCGTGTTGGACTATAATCCATAAGAAGTCCTCGTGTTGGACTATAATCCCTCTCAGTCCTCGTGTTGGACAATTGACACTTATAGCATGAGTTTGGAAAACTTCGGTAGTTAGTTCTCGTATCGGACATGATTCTTAACCCTGCATGTGATTTCTGTACCACACATTTCAACATACCGATTATGTAGATTTGGTATGACACTTATGAAGGTTTTGACACAATATTCATGTAATAAATATTGTGATATTCATGTTGACTATGTTACAGCACTGTAATTATGCCCTGGTGTTTGTTGAGTTTCTTTTTTTTTCATTGTTATTGTTCTAGAACTTTGGGTTTGGTATTTAGGAGTTTACAATTTGAGATGTAAGGTATATACATGAGGGTTTCCTTGTTTGGATTATTTCACTCGACGTACCAAATTCTCGTGTTGTAAACCCTTAAGTACTAACACCCTTATTTCATAAGATCATTAGTTTAGATCTATATATATATATATATTCTCTGTATTTACATACAACGAGCCCTCTTCCCTTGGGGTTGGTTGTGATGTTACTCGCTAGCGCTTTGACGCTCGTTGTCCCTCCCCCTTTCAGGTCACGAGCCAGGAGCACGGAGTGTCACAGGTGGATAGCGGATCACTTTAGTGTTCAGCTTTTACATTCTTGTTATGTATTTTGTATCTTGAGCTCCACTGTAGTAGGTGATTAGACATTGAGGACTATTTCATAGGAGTTGTAAAGGCTGTGTGCCTTATTTTATTTTTTGTCAGATGTTTGTACTTGAGACTTGTTCAGTACCCCTGTTTATCTATTCTGACATTTGTTTATGTATTCCCATTTGTTGGATGATGAGATATCTATTTGATCATTTAGATTTCATCAGTCATTCGAGCATTATCTTTTACTTGCTTTTGTACCTACACCTGTTGTTGATTCTACTAGATAGATGTTAATTGTGATGGTGAAACATGTTATTGCACGGTGTGGTGCATGGCAGGTTTGACATTCTTGATTTCACCTTGGACTGCAGCCTTGCGTGAAATCAGGGGCGTCACAGTTGGTATCAGAGCTCTAGTTCCAGTATCCTTAGGATCATCCTGTGTCGAGTCGTGGAGCTAGGATAGAGTTTCTTAGGATTCATGTATAGAGTCCGAAAGGATTTCCTAGTATGAGTGAGGACGATATATGCGTATATCTCAAAATTTGAGAATATTTTTTTTTATATAACCACTATTTTATATAGATTCAAAGTATTTGTATGAATACTATATGTTGTGAAAATTTTAATTTGGTACGCTATTTATAAAGGCCTATTTGACTCATGAAATTTTTATTCTTCTTACCATCAGGAGAGAGATGGCAGGACGAGGTAGGCCCCGTACCAGGAGAGCTAGCCAGGCAGAGTCACGGCAGACTCCACCTGAACAGCAGTCAGCTCAGCACGAGCAGGAGCAGGCACCACCAGAGCCGCAGCAGGCTCCTCAGTATCTGGTGGACCTCATGGCCCCTCTTATTGCCCGGATGACAGCTATCGAGGCGATGGTGACGACTCATATGGTACCACCGACACCGCCACCACCACCACCAGTAGCTCAGCAGCAGGGGATACCTGCCATTCCTGTTAGAGAGAGACCCCCAGTGGCAGTACCTGCAGTTATTCCTTTAGCAGTTCCAGACAGAGCCACAGAGCAGGAGGCTTGGCTCCGCATGGTGGAGAGGTACCAGAAGATGAGGGCACCGGAGTTCCAGGGGTCACCAGACCCTCTTGCAGCCCATAAGTGGAAGGAGGATGTGAGCAACATTCTCGAGATACTCGGTGTAGACTCTGTTCAGAAGCAGAGATTGGCATCTTACAGCCTGAAGGGAGATGCCGGGCGATGGTATCGACTCCAGTTCACTCCAGAGCAGAGGATGACCCTCACATGGGAGGATTTTACCTATTTCTTCGACGGCCAGTATATTTCTTCCGCAGCACGGACTGGGAAGGAACTCGAGTTATCCCGGTTGACTCAGGGAGATATGACTGTGACAGATTTTGAGAGCAGGTTCATGGAGCTTTTGCACTTCACGGGCATGTGGCAGACAGGAGAGCGTCAGGCTCAGATGTTTTTGGCTGGGCTTCGCCCTAATCTCCGACGATACCTCGTGTCGAGGAGATTTTATTCAGTCAGGGAGGTAGCTGAGGCTGCCACTTCCCAGGAGATTGAGACCTCCATATTCCAGAAGGACAAGGAGGGGAAGGCCAAGACAGGACAGGGCAGTGACAAGGGCAAGAACAAGAGAGGTTTTTCTGGTCATCAGCAGCAGCATCAGGGCCCTCATAAAAAGGGACCCCAGCAGGATCAGAGAGTTCATCAGCAGCGCAGGTTCCAGGGGTCTTGTTTTAACTGTCACAAGGTCGGACACAAGGCATCGGAGTGCCGTAGCACACCAGCAGGAGCCCAGCAGGGCAAGGGTCCGAACCAGCAGCAGCAGCGCCAGCAGGGCAGAGGTCAGGGCCAGCAGAACAGGCTTGATGCACCACCAGCAGCTCAGAGGACTGAGGGACAGATTCGGGCAGTTCAGGATGTTTCCCAAGGACAGATTATCTCCTATTCTCCGGCACCATCAGCAGAGCAGTCTTCAGCCACGGGCAGGGTATATGCAGTGGTGCCTCGTGATCATGGAGCCAGCGGAGCTGTAGTGGAGGGTACGTTCTTCGTGAACTCTCTTCCCGCCCGTATTCTTTTCGATTCGGGAGCTTCGCATTCATTCATCTCGCATGCATTTATGGCTAGACTCCAGCTCGTAGCTCAGCCCCTAGACACCCCCCTATCTGTTTCCACCCCTTTAGGTGAGGTATCGCTTCTGGAGAGCGTATGTAGGAGGTGTACCGTCAGTCTAGACGAGTCGGAGTTTATAGTGGACTTGATAGTGTTGCATATGTCCGAGTTCGATGTCATCCTTGGTATGGATTGGTTGTCTTCCTACCATATTAGTATTGACTGCTTTGCGAAGACAGTCAAATTGCGAGCATCCGACGGGTCCGAGATGATTGTAGCCGCCTCTCAGGGCAACCGACTTGCGGAGTCATTTCTGGCGTACATCGAGGAGGTGATGCGACGGGATCAGGGAGCTGAGTTGTTGGAGACTAGAGTTGTCTCAGAGTATCAGGATGTCTTTCAGGACATACCTGGGTTACCTCCTGTGAGAGAGGTTGAGTTCTGCATCGAGTTGCAGCCAGGCACAGCCCCGATATCCCGCGCACCCTATCGCATGGCACCAGCTGAGATGAGGGAGCTTCAGACCCAGTTGGATGAGTTGCTAGCTCAGGGTTTCATTCGCCGGAGTCATTCTCCGTGGGGCGCACCGGTCCTCTTCGTGAAGAAGAAGGACGGTAGTATGAGATTATGCATTGATTATAGGGAGTTGAACAAGGTCACTATCCGGAATAGGTACCCACTACCTAGGATTGATGACTTGTTTGACCAGTTGCAGGGAGCACATTATTTCTCGAAGATTGATCTTCGTTCTGGCTATCATCAGTTGCGGGTTCGGGAGATGGATATTCCCAAGACCGCTTTTCTCACTCGATATGGATCTTTCGAGTTCTTGGTCATGCCATTTGGGTTGACCAATACACCCGCGGTATTCATGGATTTGATGAACCGGGTTTTCCGTCCCTTCTTAGATCAGTTCGTGATCGTGTTCATTGACGATATCCTCATTTACTCGAGATCGGAGGCAGATCATGAGGAGCACCTACGGATAGCGTTGAGGACTCTTCAGGAGCATCAGCTGTATGCTAAGTTCAGCAAGTGCGAGTTTTGGCTTTCCGAAGTCAGATTTCTTGGGCATGTCATCAGTAGAGAGGGCATAGCAGTGGACCCAGCTGTAGGCGTATAAAATTGCCTATAGGTCCCTTAGCTTAGCTCAGCACGATGATTCGACAAAACAACGGACATTCGAGTGACGAGGCGACGAGGCACACAAGCAACGGAATACATTCGCGTGCGGGACCAAACCAACGGTTCGGAAAGTTAACGAGTCGTCCAACAACGAAACGGACTTGAACTCAAACACCGAAGCGGAGCTACTGCCAAATGAAGATTCGGGGAATCGAATCAAGACCTGAACAAATCAACGAAAGGTCGAGGCGACAAGGCACACGAACAATGGAACACGTACGCACGTGGAATCGAACCAACGTTTCGAGGAATCACCGAGTCATCTAAACAAGAGCGAACTCGGTGATATAACGATCGAATCGGGACCAATCCCGGACTCAAACTCAGAAGCGGATTAACTGCCATATCTGGAATCGAGTCGACGAATCGATTCCAAACCAAGTCAACCACAAATCGAATCACATCCGAACAACGGAAGAACCGGAAACACCGGAAAACGACAAGACCAACGCACCTGGGGGGACTCGGCCCGAACCGAACCACCCTAAGGTGGCTCGGCCCAAGCCGAGCCACCCTAGGGTGGCTCGGCCGCCCAGCCACCGGGGGGTGGGTCCACCACCGCCCCACCCCTGGGTGGCTCGGCTATGGCCGAGCCACCCAGAGGTGGCTAGGCGCAGTTCTGTGCCAAAGGCACAGTTTTGGGTGCCTATAAATAGGCCTGGCACTCGTTCATTTGGGAGGACTTTTTCTGAAACTTCTGAAGAGCCGAAACTCTGCCGGATTGCGACCTCAACTCGGATTGTGAAGGCTTGAAGACTTGGACAACCAGATCTACGTGATACTACTCCGGATCTAAGCTTGGTTCTTAGATCCCGAGATTAGAGCGAGCGTTTCCTTGGTGAAACGATCCCTCTCGGCTACTATCTCCTTGGTGGGATAGTACCCGTTATACCACGTAGATCTGTTCAGATCGAGATTGTGCGGTGGTCCACGATACTCAACCCCGGCACAGGCGAAGAACCCCACAAAGAGAGGGACCGCAAAACAGGAAACTCGTGATTTGTTCAAGGAAAGTTGTAATCTTTATTTCTTTGTTTTGATTTTGTTGTAAACCGGATCTTATAAAAAGACCGGATCTCTTTGTAAACGCATAAAGTTGTTGTCAAAGTTGTAACAGAATCATCAATGAAGAATAACGCAATTTCCCGCTCGAACAATCTGGCGACCACAGTGGGAGCCACCAGCTTCGCTGTCGAAGCTGGAGTGTCGCAGCCGCGGATCTCGATCCCGGTCGTAGAGGAGGTCAAGTACGAATTCGACCAGCAGAAATACGAGGAGTACGTGTCCTCGTCCGGATCTGCCTCCTCCCCCAAGTCCAAGAAGTTCCAGAAGTTCTCCTCCAGGAGAAAAGTCTGTTGGTGTGATGAAGCTAAAGCCACCAACGACGACCTCACCCCAATCGACGCCGAAGCTGCGTTGAGTGAGGTCCTACCGACCTCAAAGAAGGTCAAATCTGCCATTGAAGGCGTGGTGACTCTCTCTAAGAGAGCCCGCCAGAGGCAACGTCAACGCCTCGCGAAGCAATTCGCCAAGGCCATGGAGTCCGTTGACGGGGTCCGCTATCATGCGGATCTGAAGAACAAACGAGGCAAACAGCCTCAACAGCAAATACAGGGTGGTTCCTCCAAACCATCGACAATGGAGTGGGTCCGTGTCAAACGGAATCGCTCAACGCTGGAGGAGCGCATCCGCAAGCGCCGCGCGTTGTCCGCGCAAGCACGGGCCAAAGCTGAGGAAGCCCGTCGGAAGTTGAAGGAGGTGGTCAAAAAGCCACCACCAAGTCGCAAAGTTTGGAGGCCGAAGTCTGAAGCGGTTCAGGCTAAGGAGCAAAACCCGCAACCTCCGAAAGTTCGGACGCCGGCAAGTCAATCCAAACAGCCGGTTATTGCCGCAACTACCCTGGGAGATCCCGCAGGACTATCCCAGAAGAAAAGATCAGTTTTGGAGCGCCTCGGTCCACTTCCGAAGGAACGAGGTAAAGCTCCAGTTCAAGAACGCTTGGGGCCAGTGAAGAAGTCGCAACCAATACAGCATGCTGGGGGTCGCCGCAACCCTCAACACTTGGAGCAAACCGCGGCACCCAAGCGCACAACTTTGCGCATAGAAGTGCGAGAGCCTGCCGAAGATTCACACCCACAAAGGCGTGTTTCGAGGCGTGTGACTCTGGAGGGTCCGAAGAAAACAATTGTTCCTCAGAAGGAAACGTTGTCATCTGATGACGACAACGTTATACCTGAGAGATCGTGTCAACACACGATAGGTTGCTATGACCTCCAAACAGATGAGCTGTACTATCGTGCCCGGGGTACGAACAAATCTAGAAAGAGGAGCCTTCGAAGATTCGGGAATCAATGTCCTTGTTCAAATCTCATTCGGGCGGTATTGTCTGAATGCAATTGTGTTAAGGCAGTCCCCGAAAGAGTATCGGTGTTCGAAAGACTTAGCACCGGAACGCCAAGGCCAAGGCATAGGCGTTTCCAACGAAGGAAAACAAGGGTCAAGGACGGTGAACATTCAAGGGTCACCGCCAACATGACCAGCACAGGAACAGCGGCTCAGGATAACCCCGAGATGATTCCAGAAACATCCTGACCCAGGACCCGTTTACAATCTGGGGCTATCATTCGCGCGACGTATGGTAGAGTCCGAACAAGAGTACCTTCGGGAGACGAAGAATCAGATGCTGGCTCCGCAGTGGCGTCTGATAATACAGTGTCCAGTGAGGGACAGCCCCGCGAGTCGCTCATGATAAGCGCGGAGCAGGTGGCCAAGATGCTTGAAGATGCCATGGCCAAACAACAAGAAACCTTTAGGTTCGAGATGCAAATGGCCATGCAGAACATGAGAGAGATGCATGACCAACAACTTCATGCATTGAGGCACCAACAAGGCGAACCAAGTCAGCCCAACCAGAACAACCTGGAGGAGGAGGGCACAAATGAAGCTCGCAACGCTAATAACCCTCCCATCAATCCAGGGGGTGGTAATGATAATACCAGTGAAGACACAGGTGAAAGCCTAAAAATTAAGAATCTCGAGAACAAAATCAACACATTGATTTCTGCTCAAGAGACTAAAAAGACAGGCATTCCCTGTCCCTACCCAAGAGAGTGGGAATCGATCTCATATCCGGCGAAGTTTAGTCTAATTAACTTCACGCCGTTTAATGGGATGGGTTCACCAACTCAGCATTTGATTTATTTCAAATCGCACTTGGGAGTCATCTCAGGTAATGAGCCTCTGATGGTACGGTCATTCGTTGGCACTCTTCGCGGAGCTGCCTTCGATTGGTATCGTCGCCTCAAGCCAGGAAGCATAAATAGCTGGGATGACATGGAAACGAAATTCCTCGCGAATTTCTTCGACGACGACACCGAAATCTCAATCGGGTCGTTGCTTGATGAAAAGCAGAAAGACGGAGAATTAGTCGAGGTCTTCGTCAAAAGGTTCCGGAATAAGGCGATGAATTGTCGGGACCCTATCAGCGAGGAGTTCATCCTCCAAACCTGCCACAACAACCTCTCGCTGGATGTTTTGGAAGCAATGGGCACAGCTCCGTCCAAGACATGGAAGGACTTGAAGGTCCGAGGCGAGCAAGCTGAGAGATTCCTCAGGAGGAAGAAGGCGGAAAGAGGCCAACCGGCTACAAATCCTCCAAAGCAGAACTTCAATCAGAAGGGAAAAGGTAAAGCTCAGGTTAATGCTGTTGATGCTAATCAAACCTTTCAATTGCAACCTCAGCAACAGCAGCAGCAGCAGCAACGAGCTCCACAGCAATCACAGCCACATTGGCAGCAGCGGTCTCAGAAGCAAAAGTCTTCGGAGCCGAGGTTTCCTAAAGTCTACTCCTTCAAAGATGACGAAGTTCCCGGCATCTTCAAATATCTGTTAGAGAACAACAAAATCCAGCTGCCTGCGATTGTGGATCATGAAGGAGCCACCAAGGTGACAGACCCGAGGTACTGCGCGTATCACAGAGCGGTTCACCACCCTACGAAGTCCTGCTACCACCTCAAGGACAAGATCCAGGCCTTGATCGATGTAGGAGTCATAACTCCAAAACCGGCCAAAAATGTGGGAGCGAATGCGGTTTCCATCAGTTTTGGATCGGTACCTACAGATTGGTTCGAGCCTAAGCGCGTCACCAAAGTCGGGATGAAGACGGTGAACGACGATCCGCACGGACAGCGCCAAAAGGGACTCGTGCCACACACAGCGTCAAACGGTGAAATCCTCTGGGTGCACCCCGACCTAATTGAAGATGAACAATGGGCTGGATCGTCATCCAAGAAGAAGTCCAAAGGGAAAGGGAAGTCTTGTTATGGAGTCTCTGCTATCCCGGGTGAAGATGATGACAGGATCACCGCTTTTCCACTCTCCGACGAGGAACAGGAAGTCTTTGCGACCCGAAGTGGGAATCAGTACCACTTCAACTATCCGTCACATAATGAACAAGCAGCTAAGCTAGGGGTGACAAAACAGGGTCCAGCCAAGACTATCACAGAGATGGGGGTGATCCCAATTCCCAAACTGGCTGAAGATGTTCGACGACAGCCGGTTGACAAACAGAAGGAAAAGAGGCCCGAGGAGGTACAGAATCCGAAGCAGTCTCGTTTCAGTCGTCCGATTGGAAAAGACAAACCGGAGAGTTCAAAAAACCCTCGTGCCTTCGACATTATGGCTCAGCTAGCCAACATTCCAGCGCGGATAACATTGTACGAGCTGCTGCGGTTATCCAAGGAGACTAGAGAAGCCTTGCAGGAAGCCCTGGCAAATTCAGAAGTGTTCCTCACAAGGGTCAAACCAGTTCCTGAAGAACTGGATATGCTAGCCCAACAGTGCAATGTGGCAGCTAAGAACATTCCCTGCATCACCTTCACCAAAGAGGATATGCAGACGAAGAATTCAAACCATGATCGACCCTTGTACTTTGTTGGCTACATTGGTTCCAGCGAAGTCAACCGGATCCAAGTAGATCCGGGTTCCGCTGTGAGTATTATGCCGCTTCGCCTAATGCACAGCCTGGGAATCCCAATCAGCAAGTTGGCGTCAACAGGCACGGTCATTTACGGATTCAATACCAGCGGGTCAAGACCTTTGGGTAAAATCCGGATAAAGTGCCAAATGGGCGATTTAAAGACGGAGGTCACGTGCTACGTGATTGATGCTGAGACATCCTATAACTTACTATTGGGTCGGCCTTGGATCCATAGTAACGTTATAGTCCCCTCCACTCTACATCAGTGTTTGAAATATATCGACACTGATGGAAGAGTTAGGACGGTGGTCGCGGATAAGCAACCATTCAAAGGGTATGAGAATTATTTCACAGATTCTCTCCTTTATGGTAATGAATCCGACACGGAACCATCGATCCAAGGCACGGACAGCGGAGAAGAAGCTGATTCCGAAGCCGGATTCGATTACAATGGTGGTTTTGTTTTTAATGACATTGTACCCTTTGTAATCAATCTCGACGACGAACAGTCGTCAGATGGCGGTTGTAACTGGCAACTTGCCGAACCTGAAATAAATAATGGTTTAGAGTACTCCTTGTCTTTTGATGATGTGATAAAGGGATTATACGATAATCCCGAATTATGTATGCCGCTCCGATCGTCGTATGTAACGAAGAAGCGTCTCCAACACTCTTTCGGAACAACTCAAATTATTCCTGCTAAAATAGGGGGACAAAAAGAAGTGATTTTCGGTAAAGGAGAAAATCTTCCGGTGCCAGATCATTTCCTAAGAGAGGATGAGGATGGTGACAAATCCGGTTTACATTTATCTAAGTACAGTCCAGAAGCGCGCAAGCTCATGGAAAGACAAGGATATGATTTCACACTCGGAGAAGGTCTATACTTCGATCGAGGTTCCCGTGTCCCAGTCAAAGCGGCATATGTACCAAAGGGTAAACCGGAGGGCTATTATCGTCACAAGAGGGGCTTAGGCTACATTTCGTCAGATGACGAATGTGGCTGGCAAATCATAGATCAAATTGCTAACAAAGCCAAGGATCGATACTTGCTAGATTCGTCAGCTGAAGATTCCGACACAAGTTTGGGAGAGACGTTCAAGGCCTTAATGTCGAACATGACTACGGCCGATCCATCTACAATGGAGGACGACGATCAAATGCAAACGTGGGAGGACCCATGGGTTCATCACCTGAACATGTAATATGGTGATAGATTCGAACAGAGAGAGCCACCCACCGAAGACGAGGTAGTCCAAATCAATATGGGTGATGAAGCCAATCCAAAGCCCATATTCATCAGTGGTAGTCTCCCATCAGATGAAAAGGAGGAATTAATTGCCTTGATCAGAGAGTATATCGACGTCTTCGCCTGGAACTACGAAGACATGCCTGGGCTCGACCCCAATGTGGCTATGCACCGCCTCGACATCAAGCCGGATGCCAAACCTGTCAAGCAACAGCAAAGACGGTTTCGTCCGCAGATCATGGAAGCCATCGAGGCTGAAGTTAAAAAGTTGATCGACTCAGGATTTATTCGGGAAGAGCAACATCCAGACTGGTTAGCCAACATCGTTCCAGTCATGAAGAAAAATGGCAAAATCAGGATTTGCATCGACTTCAGGAATCTGAACGAAGCATGTCCAAAAGATGATTTTTCTCTCCCAATCACGGACGTCATTATCGACAATACATGCGGATTTGAAAGAATGTCCTTCATGGACGGCTTTTCGGGGTATAATCAAATCAAGATGCACCCGGATGACGAAAAACACACGGCATTCAGAACGCCCCTCGGTATCTTCTGCTACACGGTGATGCCGTTTGGTCTGAAGAATGCAGGTGCCACGTACCAACGAGCAATGACTAAGATTTTCCAGAATCACCTCAGGAAAACAGTTGAATGCTACGTTGATGATTTAGTGGTAAAAAGCCGCAACAAAGAAGATCACATCAAAGACCTGAGAACGATGTTTGATCTCATGCGGAGCCATCAATTGAAGATGAATCCCACAAAATCCTTCCTCGGAATGTCCAGCGGAAAATTTCTTGGATTCGTCGTCACCACTAAGGGTATACACATCGACCCAGACAAGGTAAAGGCGATAAATGAATTGCAACCCCCGAAGAATCTTAGGGAACTCAGAGGATTGCAAGGGCGTCTGGCGTATATCCGGAGATTCATTTCAAATCTTTCTGGGAAGTGCCAACCATTTTCGAAGCTAAACAAGAAAGGCGTATCGTTTATTTGGGACGATGCTTGCCAGAAAGCATTCGAAGATATCAAGGCATATCTAATGAATCCACCTGTTCTTGTTGCACCAAAATCAGGTAAACCGTTCTTGATTTATATCAAGGCGATGAACCATTCGATAAGTGCTTTATTAGCACAAGACGATGATAATGGTCACGAACAGGCAGTTTATTATCTAAGTCGGACCTTGATAGGCGCCGAGTCTCGATACCCGATGATCGAGAAAGAATGTCTCGCATTGGTGTTTGCGGTACAGAAGATGCGACATTACTTAGTTGGCCAGACGATTTATGTCATTGCCAATGTTAATCCGGTACGAGTATTCATGACTCAACCAGGTTCGATGAATTGGCGGTTGGCAAAGTGGGCCCTTCTTTTGTCCCAGTATGATCTGCACTTCAAACAGCAGAAGTCGGTCAAAGGACAGGCGATCTGTGATCTTTTGGCGGCAAGCCCGACGACAGATACGGTTGAAGTATACGATGACTTGCCAGATGAAACCCACGAGGTTAATACCACGTCACACCAACAAGTATGGCAGTTATATTTTGATGGTGCCTCGAGAGCAGTCAATAAAGCAGTAACCCCGGGATACCCTAAGGTCACTTCTGGAGTTGGAGTTGTCTTAGTTTCCCCAGGGAAGCACGTGATGCCTCGAGCTTATTCGCTGACGAGTCCATGCTCTAACAACGTAGCCGAGTATAACGCACTCCTCATAGGGCTCAGTTTCGCCAAAGAGCTGGGGGTCGAATATCTCGAAGCCTTTGGGGATTCTCAACTAATTGTCAACCAAGTTCGTGGGGAATATAAAGTCAGAAACCCAGATCTGATTCCATACCACCAAGAGGCCGTCAGAGTAGCAGATTCTTTTGAAGAATTTTACATTGAATACATCCCGCGTCTTCAGAACGCTTATGCAGATGCACTGGCAGCACTAGCAGTATCACTCGCGCAACCGCCCGAAACTGAACTGCTAGTCACAGTAAGATCACACCAACTCTGCGTACCCATATACGATATGGATATTGAAGAGGAGGATAATAAAAACGAGAACGCTAAAGAGGTGAACTCAACCCACATCGGGTCCGAGTCCCGAGATTGGCGCTTTCCCATTATTGATTACGTCCAATATGGCATTTTACCAGAGGATGTAAAAGAAAAAGAATCTATCCGCCGAAGAGCACCACGGTTCTTTTACAATACAGAGACCCGTACGCTGTATCGCCGGGGGTACGATGACTTGCTTCTCCGATGCCTTTCGAATGAAGAAGCAAAAGAAGTTCTTAAGGAAGCACATGAAGGAGAATGCGGTGCGCATCAGCCTGGTCCCAAGCTGTATGATCGAATCAGAAGAATGGGATATTTCTGGCCAACAATGGTTCGTGACGCGATTGAGTACGCTCGAGAATGTCACGCTTGTCAAGTACATGCAAACTATATGCACCAGCCACCGGAGCGGTTACACGCATCAACCACGTCTTGGCCGTTCGAGACATGGGGTATGGATATCGTCGGTCCCATCTTCCCGCCTTCAGTCAAAGGTGATCGATTCATCCTCGCTATCACCGACTACTTTTCAAAGTGGGCTGAAGCCATTCCGCTTAAAGAAGTAAAAACGAACAACGTCATCAACTTCATCAAGCATCACGTTATATACCGACACGGCGTGCCGAGGAGGATCATTCATGACAACGGTCCGCAATTCATAAGCAACGCCTTCATCCGGTTCTGTGACAAGTTCAAGATCCAAGATGTTTCGTCAACACCTTATTACCCTGCCGCTAACGGATTAGCTGAGGCTTTCAACAAGACGATCATCAAGATCTTATCGAAACTCGTGAAGACCAACAAGCGAGATTGGGACGATAAACTCGGAGAAGCACTCTGGGCTTATCGCACTACCATACGCACACCTACGGGAGCTACTCCATATTCGTTGGTCTACGGATGCGAAGCTGTGCTACCGTTGGAGATTCAAATTCCCTCCCTTCGGATTGCTCTCGCAACAGAGATGACAGTCGAGGAGCGACATCAGAAGCGTCTCGAGGAACTCGAAAGGCTGGACGAAAAGCGCTTGGAAGTTCAACAACACATCGAGTTCTACCAGGCTAGGATATCCAGGGCTTTTGACAAAAGGGTTCGCCAAAGAAGCTTCAAAGAAGGAGACTTGGTCCTCGCTGCGCGCCGACCGATAATCCTCACCTCTAAGAAGAAAGGTAAATTCGAACCTAAGTGGGAAGGACCGTTTGTAATAGACACAGTCTATTCAAACGGTGCTTATCGCTTAATTTCTTTAGAGGGTAACAGGCAATTAATGCCAATAAATGGGAAGTTTTTGAAAAAGTACTATCCCTAGTACATTCAGGACAACTCATTTATCGGGAAGTTCCTCGAAGAATATTACACTTAATATTCTAGAGGATAACCCAATTTTATTTTTACCACCAAAATCCCTCGCTGATCAATTTCAATTGACAGTGAGTCCACCAAAAAGGTTCACTCTCAGTTCGGAGTCCCCTTTCGATGAACGAAAGAACTCCATTTCTTTTCTCTTGGGTTCAAC
>BQKN01048144.1:0-14055 GCA_022839385.1 Asparagus kiusianus | reverse complement strand
AAACAATTTACAAAAAGATATATATGCATGAAAGGAATTGAATATACAAATTATAATTATCATGCATATAAACAAAAGGAATATACTCACAATATTTCTCCCCCTTTGATAACATCAAAAAGGTGACAATAAAAGAATGAAGAGAGCGAAAACTCCCCCTACAAATAAGCATGTGTGAGTATAAACACAATAAAAGATATAAGAATTACTCCCCCTATCAAAGTGCCATATGGAGTATATGCAATGATGACCAAAGCAAACATATGTGAGCAAACATAGATGAAAAATATGCTAAATACAACTCACATACACAAATACAATGAGGACACATGTAGATATGTCAATATGAAAAAATGTATCTCAAAGTATAAACATAAAAACCATATATGAATAGATTTATGAAAACAAAGAATGAAAAATATGAGAATCACGAAAAAAAGTTTTCAAATAGAAAACAATCACTCAAATGAAATCATAAATCAAGATTTAAATCCAAAAACGATGTTTGGTCAATAAAGAAAATTTTCTTTGTAGGACTTGATCAAACCACATATAGAATATATTATAAATCACAAATAGATGATCCATAAGCACAAACACATAAATATCATCATATAAGTGTAATACAATAAATTCAAAGCAACAAATCAAAACAAAAGTTTTGACAAAAGAAATGCAAGAGAGGCAACAATTTCTACTTGGTTGGCTGCAACATTTGAAATAAGAAAAAAATGGGTGCATGCATATGTGAAGTGGACATGGTCAGCAAGAATGCAAACTACACAACTGAGTGAAAGCTTTAATGCTAGTTTGAAGGGGTATTTGAAATCAGACCTACAATTGCATGAGTTTTTTACTCACTTTGTAAGAATGGTATTTGATAAGCAGTATAAGGAATTGGAAGCTGAGTATGATTTGTTGTTCCGGATTGTTCACTGCAAAATGGACGTAAGTATCTTGATACATGCACGAGAAGTTTATACGAAAGCCATATTTAAGGTATTTCAAGCTCAGTTTGAAGACTCTCTAAAGTCTTCCATAACGAAGTGTGTGTCCAATGGTGAAAAGTTTATCTTCACTGTTGTTATGGATGGGTTCTTTAAGGAGAGACTAGTAAAAAGAGAAGGTCAATTTACAGTATCTTACAGCTGTAGGATGTTAACTATAGGTGTCTTGTGTAGGCATTGTATCAAAGTGATGACAGAAGGCAGAGAAACTACACTGATAAAAAAGATACCTGTGCAATATATCTTAGAGAGGTGGACAAAAAATGCAAGAGTTGATAATGTTGTGCAGGACATGCATGAGCACGAGATTGTAGAGAACCCAAGGCTGAAACAAACTTCTCGATATAGAAGTTTATGTTCTAAGTTTGTTTGGCTTGCATTAAGAGCATCTGATAGTGAGAAGACATATGAGGCAGTAGATATAGAAGCTGATAAGTTAGTAAAGATGATTGAAAATATGTTACGTGTAGAAATAAATGGTGAAAAAGATGTGGAAGATGAAGCCCAAAATGTCTTGGTTGATTGCTCTAATAATGTAACCGCTATGAATGCAAAGGGATTCAAAAAGAGAGAAGCTACACATCATGGAAAACGTCGAGTAAAGGGAGGTTTTGAAGCTCAGTTAAGCAAAAACAAGAAGAAGCTCGCACAGGTCTTATATTTAACTATAATTAAAGTCATTATTTACTTCTTGTTGAATATAGTCATTATTGATGTCTATGCAATGATAGGTAACTAAAGATCCAAGACATTGCGATGCAATGGACCAATCTCATGTACCTTCTTCACAACAATCTCAGGTTTCAAACAATGCTTCACATTGTGTATAATGAGTTTTCAAACAACTATAGTATTATATGATTCATTACTATCCATTACAGGTACTTATGCACTCTCTTATGACGGTTCGTAATGGTAGATATATGCAAATGCTCTTTCATCCGTATAACGTGAGTGTGTGCTTGTTATAAAATGATGATTTTCTTTTTTGCTATCTATTTATATTACTGGTATTTTGACAGATACATGGGCATCAATTGAATATGCCAAGTTCACAAGAATTTGTTCAATCAAATATCACGGGATTTTCATTTGCGTAAGACCCAGAAAAATCAAATTATGAGGAAAACTAGTGCATGAGTATATTGGCGGATATTAAGAAGGAGAACGAGTACAAAGGAGCTAGTTGATGTTATACACATTTTTTGATGTATTTCATGTTGTATGAACTTGTTAATGTATTTCTTAGTTTATTTAATCTTGTATGGACTTGTTGATGTATTGTTATATTTGTTGATTTGTATGATGTTGTATGGACCTATCATGTATTTTGTGTAGTATGTATTTTGTGTTGGTTAGTTATTTTTTATAAAACTGTCACGATTATATGCAGGGAACCTTTATCAAAGAGGGGAGGTTTTGCCAAAATTTTTTGAAATTTCATCAAGATTTGTGAGACCAAATTTCATCAGGATTTGTGAAATTATATGATTATGCCTATGGCGCCGCTAAGCCCGATGAAGCCCTCTACATGCGATGCTGAACTGTAATCACCTCCCTACATTTAAACATTATCTACCAAGTTGCATAATACTGATATCAACCAGAAACTAAAGGACCACAACACTTCTGTCGTTGAATAGGTTTTTGTTCTAGCATTTGGAAGATTATTACTGCAGAAAATTAACAAGAGAGGAATAAAAATAAAGTGCACATTGCATGTATGATAGAATAATAATGAATCAAATAATACATAAGATATAAACACATTACAACAATCAAGAGAAACGAGTTTCGATCATTCTCCTACTTATTCAAAGTGTTAACAGGATATTCAACAGCCCATGAGCCACTACAAATCTTTTTCCTCTCTACACATAATTAACATGCAAAACATGTACAAAATCAAACATATCTGTAGTATTCTACGCAAATCAAACATATCGAAGCCAAAGCCTCCACGACTGCTTCCTTTTCCTCCGACCCTTTTGCTTCAATCATCCTCACAAGCTTAGGAATTGCGTCTATAATCTCTTTTCTTGACTTTGAATTGAGCTCAGTAATGGCCCTTGCTGCCTCTGTTCTTGTACCTGGGCTTGAACTATCCAATTCTAGAATTACCCTTATCAATAGTTAAGATGATTGAATGATATCTGAAATATACTTTAAAGAAGTTAGATTTCTCAATAACCCAATCGCCGACTGTGAATTCCGATCACCTTCCATGTAATCCATCATACAATCTAAAACCCCTTCTTTAAAATAGCAATTTTGATCGAGTAATCATCATCAATCCTTGCAGCCAAATTACACATACAACCCATCAAATTCTCTTGAGCAATCACAGTCCCTAATCAACACAGGAATCACATTCTCATCTAGAAAACTCTGCCTGAGTTCTTGAACTCCGACGAGATTCCTCAAGACTCCGGTAGCAACTGCGATCGTAGAAGGCGTCCCCGACCTGCAAATTTCGAGGAGAGAATGGATTCCGCCTCTCGAACTGATAAAGATCGCATTCTATTTAAGGGCATCTCCAACGCAAATACCGCTGCGTTGAACTGTTCATGCTCCAATCATTGCCTAATTTGCTGCGGCATTTTGGTGCGGATGAACAGTGCGGCGCCAAATATGACATCGCACTGTTCATCCGTTGCATTGATGTTTCTTTTTTTTAATTTTCAATTTTCAATTTTTTACCTCTTAATTAATAAAATATTATTTTATTGTTTTACTAGTTTAATTTTTTAAATAATAAATTATTTTGTTTGAAAAATATATGAAAAAACAAAATTTGATATGTGGGGTTATTTGTTGAAATAGTTAAAAAAATAGGGA
This sequence comes from Asparagus kiusianus, assembly GCA_022839385.1. Taxonomy (NCBI): domain Eukaryota; kingdom Viridiplantae; phylum Streptophyta; class Magnoliopsida; order Asparagales; family Asparagaceae; genus Asparagus; species Asparagus kiusianus. The sequence continues at coordinate 10,210 of BQKN01048144.1, read as the reverse complement.
ATATAAAATAATAATATAAAAGTAGATAAAAAGGAATATACTGAGAATATTCTTTTTTATGCAAAAAATAGTGTAGTGGGTTGGAGATGAATTACTGTTTGATGTCGCTTTTGCACCATTTTGGTGCAAAATTTGCATCATTTTGGTGCAATGGGTTGAAGATGGTCTAACCAAAGTTACGTTTTTTAGGGCAACACAAGCACTATCCTTGTTGAATCCACTCTCGGACTCCAAAACCCTAGCCAGCTAATTCAAGATCGTCGATGACGAGGAGAGGGAGGCGGTGGCGAGGAGGCGGGTTGAGGGGGGAGAGGAGTAGGCGGCTGGTGGTGGCAGATCTGATGGAGGCGACGGCGGTGGTCAGAGCTTGGGGCTGGAGGAGTGAGGGGAGAGAGGAGGGAGTTGAGATCGAATGAGAGAGGGAGTGAGCAGGGGCTGGAGGAGTCGGCGACGGGGCAGAGGAGCGGCGGAGGTGCGTCGGAGGAGGAGTCGGCGAGGGCGCGGAGGAGGATTCGGCGACGGGAAGAGGAGCGGCGGAGGAGGAGTCAGTGAGGGCGCGGAGGAGCAACGGAGGAGTCGGCGACGGGGTGGAGGAGTGGCGAAGGAGGAGTCGGCGACGGGGCGAGGAGGAGTCACTGGAGAGATTAAGAAGAGGAAAGAGATTGAGATTGAGAGGAGAGAGAGAGAGAGAGATTGAGTTAATGGCTGAGAGGGAGAGATCTTGACCGTAGATGTAAAATGAAAGGTCATGATTGATTTATGAGTAAATATTAGGAGATGGCTCATTAGTAGAGGATCCGGATCCTAAATGTATTTCCTTCTCCTGCAGAGGAGATTCTACTAATAGGGTGACCTCAAAAATTAATTATTGGGCTAAGAATTTATGGCTAAGCCCAAAGCTACGCTTGAGAAATTATGAAAAGTTTCTTTCCAGTGAAAATATATAATGGCTAGGGAAAAAAGGAAAATATATGATAAGAATATTACATTTCTTAATTAAAGAAGCGAATTATTGTTTGATTTTGAAAAAAAATTATTACGCTGCACTTTTTCTTGATATATAGTATGCTTGAATTTTTTAAGTTTACAAATAATTGATCAGATTGCAGCAATCTTTCTTAAAGATTCACACAAAAATGAGTTACACTCCACTAAAGTACTTAAAACTCTCCTCCCCACACACAACCCCCACCCAAAAAAAAGGTGATGCAAGTGTTCACTATAAAAGGTGTACAGTAAATTAGAAACATTATTAAAATAATAATTACAAATTTGTTATTTCCCTAATTTACGCAATCATAGGATTTCCTTGTATTTCTTAAAAAAATTATAGGAAAAATTTTGAGAAATCAAAAAGTACCAATTTTCTTGTTTTTTGTACTTTGCTTGTTTGGTTCAAAACAAGAAAATAGCTCATAACTTTATAGAAAATAACAAGATTTGGTAGGTTTTTAATTAAATATGGTATGTGTCAGATTTCTGGTGATTTCCTCTCATTTTGAGAGGAAATTGCTTTTTGTAAAATTTGGTAGGTTTTGATATTTTATAGAAAATATTTCTGTAACTTTTTTGTTGAACCAAACACAATTTACAGAAATCTCTGAAAAACTTTTAATTACAAATTTGCCATTGTCAGATGTTTTGAGAAAAGTTTTCTCAAAAAGTGTGCAACCAAACAGCCCCGAAGAAGAAAGTGGGTTTCAAAAAATAATAATAACTAATATATAAAAATTCAAAAAACAATTGCCTAAGAATTTTCAAAATCACAACCCGTTTAATCATATAATATATAGATAATTTATTTAGTTTATCAGTGATGATAAGGGGTTTTGACTTTGTAGGGAAGGGAAGCACATATCATTCTCTATTCCTATACTATAAAATGGTATATGGTTGGTATCCAGCCTAGAAACTTTGATCCAGGAATTTCCTTGTAGACTTTATTATGATAGTAACTGGATATATCTTAATCTAAGATACACTATCAGATTTCCACGATTTTTGTGACTAATCAAACAATGCATTTGGGTTCATGAGAAATACATTTTTGACACTAGAAATTTAGATATCCAAACAACGAATTTGAGGTTGATTATCTGCAACAAGTAATGAAAACAATTTTTCTCAATGTAACATCTGCTACGTGGGAGCTCAAGTACAGGGACCAAAACGGTTTTTTAATTTTGCGAGGATAGCGTCGCCCTTTTAATTCAAACTAGATTTCATGAACGTGCAATGCACGTGATTAAATACCGTGATTAAGTATTTTTTTTATTTATTTTCTTACTAAAATTTATTCATCGGTTACTTTTTGATAATAATTTTTGCTCACTTTGATTAAGTATTTTTGGATTATTTTTTACTAAAATTTGTTCCTCGACTATACTTTGATTATTTATTTATTTGATGTTAGTTTGAATAGACTACATTCATTTTAAATTTTTATGTTGATAGTTGAATTATCAGGAGATAAATATAATCTGAAGCCAATTTAATTTTTTATTTCATTTGGATCGGCATAAAATCGAGCTTGACTCGAGGAAGTATAGTGTTATGAAAGTAAAAATACTTGAAAAAAATAACATTATAAAAGGAAGATTAATAATAAAGCTAACGATTCCAGATGATTGATTTAAAATGAACTAAAATGACAGAAAATGATTAATAAAAAAAAATCATAAACTGAAGATTAATGCTAACTCTAGTACACTTTTATATGATAAAAACATCCACGTATGCATATGAAAGCACTAAAATAGTTTATGAAAATCTCTTCTAACAATTCACAAAACATTATCTTTTGTTACTTCTATTTTATTTTTATTGAGTCGAGATCAATCATTCTTCATCTTTACTTTTTTCCTAGCGAATTCTAGAGTAGTAGTGTCTTCATCGTCTACATCGATTTTGATATGAGACTGGAACATGTTATTTTTCCTTGGGCTTATTCATCTTTTGTCTTCTCGTCTAAATTCACAAAGAAGTTGAATATATTTCTTATATTAAACACTAACTTCTGACAATATGGACTTTGATTTTTTCCTATTTTAATAAGAATAAATATTAATTTCATATATATAAAATTTTTTATGCTTTTAATTTATTACTTAAATAAGGTTAGGAGCTACCTCTTTTTTCTCTGCAATGAATTCTTCTGTTGTGCATCTAATAAAAAATTTTGTTGTGTCATTATGTTACATTTGCTTTGTATGTGTCATTTTTCATAAGGATAAACTAAATATATTAAATTTTTTATTATCAATTTGCTTTAGATTATAATATTAATATTTAATTTTGATATATTTATTTCATAAAGAAGGGATATCACTTAACCTTGGTACTAAATCATCGCTGATTCTATAATATTTATCATCTGGACACTTATTATTAACATCTTTATTCACTTTCTTATTGCACCCTTTGCAAACATAGAATCACTGCTCAACTCTATTATAAATGGTAGTTATCGTTACCTTAAAGGTGTGATAGTGTGTCTGTATATTGGTAAATTATTCTTAGGTTTAATTATATGAATTTTAGAGTAGGTTTTCTAAGATCATACCTCTTTCAAATGTTATAATAGTTGTATATATTTGAATTTTTGTTACATTTATAAAGAGTCTTAATGGAGATGCTTTTGTCTTGGCAGCTTACTCTAAAAGAGCGCTACATATTAGCCTTAAAATGTAATATTTTTTCTTTACTGTGTTATATGGATGTTTTCTTAGTTTACTTACTATTCTCTTATTTCTTCAGTAAGTTGTATCTTTTGATTTATATATATTATTAACGTAATTTACGATGACATGCATATCTCCTCTATAAATTTGAGACAGATATAAGGTGAATTTTATATTTAGTGGTCTTTAATAAGAATTTTACTAATGAAATATACTACATTCATACTTAGAGATCTTTCTTGAATTCTAATAGTGTTATTACATCATTATCTTTGGTAGTGTCTTTAAGAATTGATTCTTCGTTAGTAGTCATACCCCTAAATAAAGTCACACGCAGGGTCGTGATACTATATAAGAAAAAGAAAAAGGCCAATTTTATATTTTTTTGCTTACTCAAAGTATAGTAATTTTTCTTTTATCTTCCATAAAGAATGTTTCTTTGATAAGCACAAAGTTATTCAATATATTCTTCAGGGGTATTCAGTCGGTGTTTTTTTAATAAATATAACTTATGTTAGTGTTAATTAAAGTGATTCATGGACGTTCCGAATTCCATTTGAAATGAAAACCGCTTGGTTCTTTTGAAAGATAGCTCTAAATTTTCTAATAGTTCTCCATACATAAAACTTTATAATTTTTTACCTAATAAATATTATTACCATTAGAGATCAATATTTATAAATTATAATTAATTAATGTTAAGCTATTATATTATAGTCTTTTATCAATTTTTTGTGATTTAGTCTTCTATCAATTAATGATACTTATGTATTTTTGGTATTCTAACATATTGGTAAAATTATATGAAGTTACTTTAATTTATACAATAACATTAATTTTTAATCTATCATATCTTTTTTTAAAATTTTTATTATTTAAATGGATATTTTTAACCTGTTATTATTACTATTTTTTACCAGTATTAACTTGACTATTTTTAGATTCTAAAAAGAGATAGTAAACCTTAAATTATAAGTTATATTTATATATCTTAATAAAAAAATATCACATAATTACTCTTTTCTTTGCCAAGTTCTGAATTTTTAGCTTTTTATTTTGTGTAATTTTAAACTTTTGAGAGCATTTTGTCTAATTTTTAATTTTTTGCTTTTTTTGTAATACTTCATGTAATAAACTGATAGTACGGAGATGTTTCATATATTTTATCAATCTTATTTACATTGTTGAGCTATAGATAGTTCATGGGGTTTTAGGATAGGATATAATTATGATTAGTATAGATTATAATTTAAATTAAATATTTAAAATAGTACAGTGTAATTTTGACTATGGAAAACTTTTATTGTACTCGTGCTTTTAAAGGGAATATGGTTTTTTTTATTTTCCTTAATTTTTATTTTTTATAATTTTGAGAATGACTTTTGCCTCTTTAATTTGTTTAGTGGATTTTTTAAATATCTCATCCACATTATGTATATTTTTTGGTCTACGTTGTTCCCGGGTTCGACCTTTGGGGTAGACATTATTTATCTCATAAATTTATTTATTTATTGTATATACGCCCTTCATTTTGAAGATATTTATAAATTTGGTGTTTAATAATTTTATTTAGATTTACATTTTAATTTAAATTGTATCATTATCTCCATACTATGTATATCTAATAAGAATTCATTAATTTATCAACTTACTCTTACTTAATGGAATAATATTTGAATTCCAATGACATTTTTGTCTACTAAAATATTTTTCCGAACTTGTGCTTCTAAAGAGAGTATGATTTAACGGAGCTTTTAACACAGACTTAAATTAGGAGTAAGTTTACACTTAATCAACGGTACGTAAAATGACTAAGTTGAGTGAAAAAATAAGCTCTCGGGCACCAAATTTAAGTATGGAACCCCAAGTGCAGGGACCAAAATGGCCTTTTGGCCTTTTCTCAATGTAAAACATTTGCTGAAGTAGCAGCACTCTTAGCGGCTCCTCAATTATAGTATTTTAAACATGTTTTCTATTATTATTTCAGCTCCTTTCTGGAGAAGCTGATAAGTGGATTCGCCTACGGTATTTTACGAGCCATTAGTGGTTGGTATACAGGTGACGCGGTCAAGGCATCTTTGGTTGGTAGCAGCCTAGTACCCTTTCCTTATCGCCATCAATCGTTGGCAAAACCCACTGAACCGGGCTCCGCTCATCAGAACGAGACGAAGAAGAAGTAGGGAGTAGAAAAGTATTAATTCGGCCATGGGTGATGCAGGGGTCACCATTATCTCCAAGCAAATAGTTCAGCCATCACCAAAAACTGATGGAGGAGGAGGAGTCTTTAATAGGAGAATACATCTCACTCCATGGGATCTCAAGATGCTCCCATTTCAATACATCCAAAAGGGCATCCTCTTCCACAACCCAACTCACTCCCCCATCTCCGACCTCTTCACCTCCTTCTCCCAAGCTCTCAGCCACTTCTACCCTTTCGCTGGCCGCCTCGTCACCACCAGCCACCACGAAGACGGTTCGATCTCCGTCTCTCTCGATTGCACCGGCGAAGGCGCCGAGTTCATTCACGCCTCCGCTCCTCACGTCTCCATATCTGACGTCCAAACCCCTAGTAATTACCACGTGCCTCCCGTCGTCAGATCGTTCTTCCCCCTCAACGGAATTCTCGACTGCGACGGCCATTCCTACCCGTTGCTCGGCGTGCAGGTGACCGAACTCGCCGACGGGATCTTCATCGCCTGCTCCCTCAATCACTCCGCTGCCGACGGCACAACGTTCTGGCAGTTCTTCAAAACATGGTCGACCATATGCCGGGCCGGCAACGATTTCATCGGGAGCCCACCCGCGTTCGACCGCTGGTTCCCTGATTCGATCCCGCGCCCGATCCACCTGCCATTTAAAGACCACCGTGAACTCATCAGAGGAACGCGTCCGCGGAATCTTGGGGAATGCACGTTCAGTTTCTCCGCGGAGAACATCAAGAAGCTCAAGGACCAAGCCCGTCCGGGAAAAATCTCGTCGCTGCAGGCACTTCTAGCGCACGTGTGGAGGTCGATGTCGCGTGCTTCTGGTCTTCAGGTGGAGAAGGAGACGGCTTGTAGGGTGCCAATGGGCTGCCGCTCTAGAGTCAGCCCTCCCCTCCCCGAGGCTTACGTTGGAAACTCTTTGCACGCGGCGACGGCGAAGGCCACCGCAGGAGAAATACAGAGTAATGGGCTGGGCTGGACCGCGCTGAGGCTGAAGGAGGCGATCGCTGCGGAGAGCGAGGCGTCGGCGATATGTGGATGGGTGGAGGCGTGGATTAAGAATCCGTCTTTTTTGTGTTTGGATCTGTTTACTCCGGGGAGTTTGTATGTGTCGGGATCGCCGAGATTTGATGCCTACGGGAATGATTTCGGATGGGGGAAGCCGGTGGCAGTTCGTACCGGGCCCGGGAACAAGGTGGACGGGAGGCTGGAGCTGGATCAGGGGAGGGAGGAAGGCGGCGTTGACATAGAGATCTGTAGTACCGTGGAGGTACTCAGCTCTCTCATTTCGGACGGGGAGTTCACGAACTTGGTCTCATAATCAGTTGGATGATCATTTGCCAAGTTGATTTGTTTGCTTGTTCACTGTAGAGTATATAAAACTATAATTCAGAGTCTTATCATAGCTGAACTTTGATGCATTGGTTAGAAGGACCTTTACACGCTAATTAATTAGGGGATTAATGCTTGCCTTTCTAAATAATAGAATAATTTTGTAACTTTATTATGCTCCAAGAATTAGATGTAACAGTCTCAGCATCTACTTGCCCTGACACCTGCATAGGATCTTGACCCCAATAAAGGCGTCGAGAGTCCACTTAGTTTAAGAATTGCTCACTACTCCCTTGAGGGCTCCTCTGGCAAAAACCATTAAACATGCCGAGGATGCTCTTTTGCTCACGTGCACGTCTATCATTTGCTACCTCACCTTCTAGGAAATAAAAGGCCAACAATCGAAGAATAAACCGCCTCATCCAATTAATCCAATGTCACCACCGGTACTTATTCTCTCTCTTTCTCACCCTCTCACCTAAACCGTACACGTCATTATTCGTTCTAGATTGTTGGTTGGGACTCGAAAAATTGTCTATGAATCCTACATTTTTGGATTAGAACCCAGACTCGGATTTTATGGTTAGAGTATGTTTGGGGTGAAAGTTGAAATATTCATTGAGGTATTCATTACAATTTTAGTCGTTACAATGAACACAAAAAGATAGTCGTTTTATAAGACTCTTACACAATAAAAATAAAAAAATTATAACTCTCGTCAAAACAAACACAACGGACGTTTATAACCCGCTGTTTGCGTGGGATCTTTCCCTGTGCCGGGGACATTAATATCCGTGGACTACCAAGCGATCAAATCAATCCGAAGTTTCGTTGATTCGCGAAGGAATCAAGAAACCGAAGCAATTATCTCGGTAACAGCGGGATAACCACTCTTCTCGAGATCGAAGCGAGGTACATGTTGGCCTTCTTGTTTTGATGATGTTTAACAAATAATTTACTTCTAATGTTGTTTGTCTAGTGTTTGTCTTTTCGTATTTATTCTAGGCAAACAACGTTGTCGGAGGATGGATAGAATAGAGCTTCAACGATCATATCCAAAGGAGGTTGGCGGAATAGTGGTTGAAGCTCTTACAATTCAAAGTTAAAGATCAAGTTCAAGCTTCATCCGCAAGTGTACCAAGTCAAGCTTAATTGAAGATCAAGATTGCTTGGGTAATGTAGTTTTAGTTTTTATATTATGTGTGTCATATACTCTAAGCTCAATATCTTATACACACACATTTATTGGTTTCTTCGTATATATAAATAGTGATATATATACATAAGTTTTTGGTTTCTATGCATATATATAGTTATATATATACATACATGTGTTTTGGTTTTTATGGTTATATATATGATATTACATATTCCATACTCTATTGTTCTTTAGTACTTACTGCATAGAATATGTAATTTTTGTGAAAATATTATCTTATTAGTTTATAGACTTAAATATCTATTTATACATGTTTTACTAAGTCTATAAAAATATTTTACAAAGTTTCAAAAGTTGGTTTATGTCAAAACATCAAAATTCAAGTATCTCATATTTTCATGTTTTGGACTATTTTGTAAAATGATGATATTTTTTCATTTGGGAGGTCCTTTCTGATAACCAGTTGCTGTAGCATGTTTATTATCATGTCTACAATCATTCCCCAAAGTTTTATATTTTTTAAAATTTATTTGATATTTTTAAACAGTGTTTTAAATCAGCATACCAGTTTTCTGCTGTGTCAGTTTTCGGTCGACCGCACCGGTCGACCGCTCATTTGATCTTTTGTAAGCATACAGCAGAGAGTTGGTCGGTCGACCGATGCAGTCGACCGAGAGCTCTATCGGTTGACCGCAAGAATTTCCGGTCGACCGACGATTGTCCAGAACAGTTCTTCGATTTTTTTTGTTCTTCGCGGTCGACCGCGAATATTTTCGGTCGACCGCCAATAGATCCGTTAGACTCTAACGGCTATTTCTCTGAGCTGTTTTCTCGGGGCTTTGCTGTCATTTGTTTTGGGGGTTTTTGCTGAGATCTTTAGAGGGTATAAATACTCCTTTGCTGATCTCTTTTCACCTAACCAAGAGAAAAGTTTTAAAGAGTTTTTACAAGTTTGTTTAAGGTTTTCTAAGTGTGTTTAAGAGTTTGGTTTGTGAAGATAATTTCACAAGGGCTTGAGGAGATAATCTTTGGTGTTTGGGCTTCAAATCATCTCTCTCTCACTCTTGTCATTTATTGGAGAAGTTTTCTAAACTCAATCTAGCTTTACATTTTATTGTTTGATTATCATTTTATTAAGCTAGTGTTTATATTGAGTTTAGTTGATTTTATTTATCTCTTTGTACACACACAACCATTGAGCTTATTGTATTTACATTCATAGTATAATTGGGTTATGGGATTGTGTATCTTAGAGGGTGAGCTTATAATTCGTTCTCATTCATTGTAGAGAACAAACACTTTGTATTAAGCCTAATTGTGAGGATTCACTTGTAATACACTTGTACACCGAGAGAAGTGTGTGGTGAGAGACGGGGTCGAATCCAAGAGGAGTGGTGTCGGTTGACGTGCCTAGGGAGAGGTTGTAACCGAGCACTTGAGGAGGAGGACACGGGCTACGACCAACACTTAGTGTGTGAGGTGTGATTGCATAGTGATTGTATTGTGAGGTGTAAACGTTGTTCGGGTGAACGTAGAAAACCCGGTTGTGATAGTGGAGATCTCCTCGAGGTGAGGAGCGGAGACGTAGGTCGTGGGGACCGAACTCCGTAATCATATTGTTTGTTTGTGATTGCATTGGCGCACTTACTTTTATGTTCATATCTTATATCACCTTTGTATACTGCTTGTTGATTATATTGCCCACTATCTAGTTTAGATTGTTTACCCTTGAGTTTATATATCATTGCACATACATTGCCTATATCTCTTTGTTAGGATATATCTTGTTGTTCATATTGCTTATTCTTGCTTATATCTCTCGTATATCTATCTTG
>BQKN01048143.1:0-10061 GCA_022839385.1 Asparagus kiusianus | reverse complement strand
CATAACGTATCACATATCATTCACGCAAATACTTTATAATCAAAGTACAATGGTTGTCATATAAAAAAATTTGAAATTTTCAAAATACACATATATAACGTCCTCACTCACTCTAGGAATTTCTAGCGGACTCTATATATGAATCCTAAAAAACTCTATTTTAGCTCCACGACTCGACACGGGATAATCCTAAGAATGTTAGAACCAGAGCTCTGATACCAACTGTGACGTCCCTGTTTTCACACATGGCTGTAGTCCAAGATGAACCAAGAGATGTCAAACCTGCCATGCATCCACACCGTGCAACAAAACATTTCACCATCACAGTAATATCTCTCTAGTGGAATTAAATACAACTGCAGGTACAAAACAGACAAAATAAGGGAAATAAATGCAATAGACATGATGTAGAAAGACATATCTAATATATATAATCATGTCTTAACTGAATAAACTGAATACAACTGAAGTCTGAAATAAATGTGAAGTATCACAATATGAGTCAATTGAAAATAAATTAAGGCACATGGCCTTTACAAGATAAAATACAAAACTCTAAATATCTAGAGATAAATATCAACTATGGTGGACTCTTATCTACTAAAAATGTGTGACGACGACTATGCTAGAAGTCCGTCATCTTACGGCTCTCCGAAACACTGAGCTGCTGCCTTAAAGGAATTAAAAATAAAAAGAGAAATAACAAGAGCGTCAGAGCGCAACAGCAAGATCATCTCCATCAGTCCCAAGGGGAAGGGCTACTAGATGTGATGGATGCTCTATCTATTAAGCATACTCTACCTAGATCATTTACCCTGTATCTAAATAGAATTAATATTTAGAAATCTACAACATGAGATGTAGTACGTCGAGCGAAATAATCCAATCAAGGAAACCATCATGTATATATCATATGTCTCAAATTGTAGATAACTAAATATCAATACCAGACTAAGAATAAACAATCTAAATAGAATCAATAATTAGAAACTCACAACAGGAGACTGGTACGTCGAGCGAAATAATCTAAATAAGAAAACCCTCATGTGTATAGCATATGTCTCAGATTGTGAATTGCTAATCATCAATCCAAACTAAGAATAAAGGATAGCAATAAAAAAAGTAAAATCATCACAATATCAGACCAACAATATCTTCCACTATCATTTGAAAGATAATGTAAACAACTGCATATAATCCCGCGTACTTACAAGAGTAAAGTACCTCGGTCATATATAACTCAGCGATGAGTCATGTTCATAAATGGCATCCACCAAGACTCAGGCTATCAGATAATTATCACAATGCAAATCCTTACAAAGTTTATAATTCATCGTATTATCATACGGGACGGACTACCAAATCGGCATCCTAAAAGTGTACATGGCTCATTAGTCTCATCGCATCAACGTGCGGGACAGACTACCAAATCAGGCATCTTAGGTATATGGCTCACAAGCCTCATCACATCTACGTGCGGGACAGACTACTAGATCAAGCATCCTAAGACCCGACTCAATGGTCTATACTAATGGTATATCGATGCACTATCCTAAGTAGTACTGAGCGGTGCTCATCAACAATATCCATACAAGTATATAATGTTAAAATAACTCATATCTCCTGTGTAATTGAAACAATAACTGTATTAATCATCTTCGAGATACCCATGTGTGTTCTACGACACTATACATGTATACTCATGATTGTACATGTATCATCGCGTGCCTCGAACCCCGCATTCAAAAACAAAAGGTGCAAAAAACAACACTTAAAATGATAAAGAACATAGGTTGGTCGATCGCCCCTAGGGCGTCAGTCGATAGAACATAAACGTGCACAAAGTACACTCACAGGATCTCACCAGTCGACCGCCTAGCCTTGGTCGGTCGACCAACCAGAGAAGATCTTCACATATCAGGTTTTAGCGTTTGTATTTTTGTAACTTTATTCAAAAACTTAATTTTATTAATATGAGGCATATAACAAGATTTAAACTTTCATATTTGCTTAACAGGGATTAACTCAACATGATTTAAACTCTTGAATTACGCTAATTAGGGTTTAACATCCTAATTAATCAAGATTTCTCAAATAATCTAATTTATAATTATGGTTAATTAAACATGATAAATTCTAAACATTGAACCGAGATAAATTCGTTTAAACATGCTCACATCACTTAGGTATCATCAACCTAGAATTTAGACCTCTTTAAGTAGCAAGAAAACTCAAATAATTATTAAACTAGGGTTTAAACATGATTTAAGCATGATTAACATGTTAAAAATGAAATTAAATACAATCCTAATGATCATGATCGTCAAACTAATAAAAACAACAACTAAAACTACAGATTTTCACATTAGTTTAAAGATTAACATCAAAAACTAAGATTTTAAAACACCGCGTTAAGCTTAAGCATGAGATTCATTAATTAAACATATTAAAATCTTAAATTAACTACTGGGATGGGTTTGGAGGAAGATGATCTTGCCTCAAACATCGTGTTAAACTTCTAAACATGTGCGTGCAAGATCCCTCTTCACCAAAGTCACAAAATCCCACCTTCCTCTTGACAAACGCGTCAAGAACTCTCCCAAATCTCACAAATTATGATTAGGTTTGAGAGAGAGGAAGAAGGGCTACTAGGGTTTAGAATATTGATGAAAAGATATGTTTTTCATGTGTAAGTATGTATATATATATAACTGCAAACCCGAATAAAAAAAGCCCAAACCTGAAACAGGAAACCTAGTCAGACTGGAAAAATAATCTTTGGTATTTTGGCTGTAATTTTCACATCCAACCTTAGAATAAAGTTATTTAAGATGCGTTGGAAACATATTAAAGATATCTACAACTTTTAGCTTTTGAGGTTTTTCAGATTCGAACTGTATTGGTATGTTATGCATATATACTCATGACTGGTTATTTTTCTAGATTTCTTCTTTGTGCATGTATAACCTTGTATACTCTTATATACACTCTTAATTGATCTCAAATCAATTTTTAGTATAATCATTTATCCATAAATGATATTCATCATAATTATATCTTATTTATCAATATAATTCATATTATTTTCCTAAATTCATGGGATTTTATATGAAAGCTGCCAACCTCTGTTTCTGCACATAGTCGACGTCAAGTAGATCAAGAATATTTCCCACATCTTCTTTCCACTTGTGGGCCACAAGTGTGTCTGATGATCCCTAGAATTCTGGTACCCTCATCTTCTGGTATCTCTCAACTAGATGGAGCCAAGTCTCCTGCTCCTTGGCTCTATCGGTAACTGGTGGTGTAACTTATGGTGTAACCTTTACAGATTCCTCTGCAATAGGTATAGCTGGTATGACTGGTAGTAGAACCATAGGTGGTGGTGCAACTGGTGGAATCTGGTTTGCTATTTTTTCCTCGAGCGCTGCTAGCCTGGCTGTAATAGGTAACATGAGGTCAATCAGATACCGCGAAGCCTGCTGCACCTTAGGTGGGGCCTGCTACGGCTCGAGTGTAGCCTGCTACGGCTCGGGTGTAGCCTATTGTGGCTTAGGCTCTGGCTTAGCCTGCCTAACTCTCTGAGTACGGGATCCTCTTTGTCCACGTTCATGTCCGGCCATCTATACATTTTTAGGAAGAGAGTTTATAAGACACAGTAAATGAGACCTTAGGCAAAAGCATATATAGCACATAGCAATAAGAAATACGTATCATATGTCATTCACGCAAATACTTTATAATAAAAGTAAGGTAGTCATAAAAAAATTTCCGAAATTTTAGAGTTATACGTATAACGTCCTCACTCATTCTAGGAAATCCTAGCGGACTCTATACATGAAACCTAGAAAACTCTATTCTAGCTCCACGACTCGATATAGGATGATCCTAAGGATGCTGGAATTAGAGCTCTGATACTAACTTTGACACCCCTATTTTCACACATGACAGCAGTCCAAGGTGAACACACAGATGTCAAACCTGCCATGCACCCATACTATGTAACAATATGTTTTATCATCACAGTAATATCTCTCTAGTGGAACCAATGACAAGTGTAGGTACAAAACAGGATATGAGAAATAAATGCAATGGACATGACATAGGAAGAGATATCCAAATAAACATACTGATGTCCGAACTGATTACAAACTAAGTACAACTAATGTCTGAAATAAATGTGAAGTAACTTAATACATAGAGTCAAATAAAAATAGTACTAAGGCACACAGCCTTTACAAAATGTAATACAAGTCTAATGATAAACTAAACTATAATTAAATGACTATGGCGTATCAACTACTAAAAATAAGCGATGGCGACTATGCTATAAGACCGTCAACCTGCGGTTCTCCGACACTCTGATCCGCTGCCAGAAAAGAAGTGAAAAATAAAAAGGAAAACAATTACAGCATCAGAGCACTTTAGCAAGATCATCTCCATCCATCCCCAGGGAAAGGGCTACTAAATGTAATGGAGGCTCTATCTATAAGTGCATAGTTTATCTAAATCATTTACCCTGTATCTAAAATAGATTAATATTTAGAAACCGACAACACGAGACATAGTACGGCGAGTGAAATAATCCAAACAAGGAAACCCTCATGTATATACTATATGTCTCAAATTGTGAATCGCTAAATATCAATTCTAAACTAAGAATAAAAAATAAAGGAAAAACAACACAAGTAGATACTAATATAAACAATGTCAAAATGTTGACCAAATATCTCACGCTACCCTTGGGTAGATAATGTGGATAGAAGAACTAAATCTCCTATAACTCCCAAACACGAAGTAATCCGGTCATAATATACTCAGTGATGAATCGTATTCATAAATAGCTTCCGCCAAAGACTCAGGCTATCAAATATATCACAATACAATATCTTGAAAGGTTTTATAACTCATCGCATTATCATGCAGGACGGACTACCGAATCAGGCATCCTAAATATGTACATGGCTCATTAGTCTCATCGCATTACTGTGCGGGATAGACTACTATATCTGGTATCCTAGAAGTGTGGCTCTCTAGCCTCATCGCATCATCATGCGGGACGGACTACCAAATCAGGTATCCTAAAAATCATGACTCAATGGCCTGTACTAATAGCATATTGACGCATTATCCTAAGTAGTTATAATTAACTGTTACTCAAACATGATCGAAATAATACATGTAATAATCCTCTTCAGGATATCCGTATATGTGTCACAACTCTAGTCGTGTACACCCATGATTGCATGTGTGTCGTCATACAGCTCGAACCCCGTGTTCACGATTAAATGTGCAAGAAAAATCATCACAAACAAAACAAGGTGTCGGTTGACCGCTCTAAAGCATCGGTCGATCGACGGAAAACTGCACAAAAGGCACTGTAAGAAGACCTCATCAATCGACCGATTGATTCTTATCGGTCGACTGGCCAGTAAGGTTTTGAAAACCATGGCGACGTAATCGATCGACTGATCTCTTGGGATCGGTCGACCTATTACACTATCTCGGGTTTTCTCAAGTTTTTGTGTTTGTAACTTGTCTCGAAAACAAAATTTTGTTAGCATGCAAGGTTAAACAAGATTTAAACTTTCAGAATTAATTAGCAATGATTAATCTTAATAGGTTACAAACGCTTGAATTAACTAATTAGGGTTTAACATCCTATTAACCAAAATTCTCAAATAAATACATATTTTATCAACTTATATGATCAAAATTTGATGCAAAACTCATGAATAACATCAACAGGGGTTTATTTAACCAAGATAAATCACTTGTATGCATGGATATAAGGTTTAGTAATCAAATTAGTCAAATTCTTGTTTATTTTGACAAACTAATGCATATTAACCAAAGCTAAATTGTAATTAACATGTTAAAGTAAAATCATATGATCATGATCGCATGCTAAACAAATTACAGAAAATAATTCTACTGTTTATAACTTGATTTAAGTTTTAAACATCATAGGTTAAATTCTAATACACTAGATTAACTTTAAGCATGAGAATTATCATAATAAACACATAAAACTTGATTTTTAAACTAGGAAAAGGTTAAAATAGAGGTGATCTTACCACAAATGTCATGTTGAACTCCCAAACATGTGCGTGCAAGATCCTTCTTCACCAAGCTCGCAAATCCCGCCTTCCTCTCGATAACCGACTCAAGAAATCTCTCAAAAACTCACAAATTAGGGTTAGGGTTTAAGAGGGAAGATGGCTGCTGATAAAACACATGAAAAGATGGGGAAAAGGGGTTTAAAACGAGTATATATACTCTCTACACAACTGGGCCCGAAGCGAAACGAAACCGACCGGACTAAAAACCTGCACGAGCTCTAGAAGCTCGACGATCGACCGATGCTATGGCATCAATCAACCGGCCAATGATCATCGGTCAACTGATGCCATAGCATCACTCCACCTCCCAGAGGCCAACTACAACTATGCATGTTTACACTCGATTATTCACATATATACACGCGTTTATTCACATAAATACACTGAATCGATCTCAAATCGATTCCTAGCATACTCAACCATTAATAAATAATATTTATCATTATATAACTCATTTATTATTATTTATCATAATATATTCAAAATTACGAGGTTTTACATAAATTTACCGTTCGAGGCTGTATTACCTTTCTAGGTTGTGCCTCAAACAAACTAACTACTTCTCTAGATATTTTACTAAAGAAGGTACAGGTATGCCTGAGTGTTACAACAAATTCCCATTGTATGCCTAACACTTGACTTCCTGGTTTCATCTTAATCTCTATGACTTAATTTTGCCACATCACAAATGTGAGGGTCATTAAGTGCTACAGAGTAATCTGGGTGTATGTTAACACCAAGAATTATGTTAGCTAGATTAGGCTTACATCCTCCTAGGCATCTAACGGATTAGAAATTATTCTCTCATCCATACAGAGTAAAATAATAGGTGTATCAATACTAGACATAAATTATCTATTTTTTATTTGAATTAGTCCAAGATGAAGATATTTCATGTCTTTATATTCTTCTTTTAATTTGTTTATTTTTCTTTGATTAAGGAGCAGAATGCTTCTAAAGTTATCTTCCTCACATAGTTCGATATTTCTACCAACCCCATCAAATGTATAATAATGTATTTATTTGAAACAGAAAATCTCTCCCCTTGGAGATCGTATATATCAGTTTCAGAAGGCTCTATATCTTCACTTGATATACTGCTAGACTCTTTATTCATCATACAAATCTGAAGATAATCATAGTCCTCATCACCATCTACATCTGATTCCATTACTAATTCATAATACCCATTTGGAAAAGTAACTTTTAGTAAAGTATCTACCTTTTATAAAACTTACAAGGTTCATGTTACAAGACTCCTCACTACCAGGGCTTTGACTTTAATACAACTTGGACAAGGCTCTAATACCATTCGGCGGGCAGTTGGTCTTAAGACCATTTCTTCAAATTTTTCTTGCAATTCTTTTTCCTTGGAAACCAAGTGAGGGAGATAAAGAATAATATACTCCTTTATAATCATTTTTCCATTATTATAGTCAGTATTTCAAAGAACTCGATTGCAGTCATTTCTTCAAGGTTTATAATTCTTCTCGCTAAAAGGAATACGTTTAAAGGGAGGTTCCATTACTATGGGCTCAAGCCTCCATCTAGTAGGAAGGATAGTGTTGATGGTTTAAATCACACAGTTGAAAGAGGAGGTGGGTAAGGATTGAGTTGATATGCGGGTTGCTCGCTTTTTCTAATATTTGATTTGGAGTTAGGTTGTTCGTCCTTGCACGCGTAATAACTTGTAAGAGGATGGGGACAAGTTCCCCTGTTATTCCTCCAACGATCAAGTCAGCTAGGGGCGTGAGTGGGAATATGAGAAAAATATAGCGGAATAGAGAAAGATGCTGAGAAATTGTTTGCCCTTGTATTTAGAATATTTTTCCCTTTTATAGCCAAGCAAGAGGGGTAGTCTAGTCTTTTTGGCCGAGTCTGAGCTGGCGGCTGAGTCCACATCTACTTTACAGGTGTTGATTGTGGATCGGCTGCATGATGGGCGCTGTCATTTCACCATTAATGAGATGCGATGGGTGGTGCACGAAGCCGGCGTGGTTCGATGTGTCATAAATAGTGTAGGGGATGGAGAAATGATGGCGCCTACTAAACATTTAATGTGACGCTGACGTACTGTCAGTGGGGGAGGTTCGAGGTTGAAGTCATCCTTTGGCTTGCAGCGAGGGGTGTCAAGAAGTAATGCCTTTCGAGTCGACCTTGCGAGGTGTCGAATAACTGGTCGAGTGGGCTCGTAGCGAGTCGTCTTTGACAAGAGGAGGGCTTTTTTCCAAGGGACCTCTTTTGGGGCCTCAAGGCCGATCCCAACCGTTCCCCCCTCAAATTCCTCTTAGGACTTTTTTCCAAGGGGAGGGCCAACAGGCTCGCCCTCACCTTGTCAGTCTTAGTGGAGGGAGACTGTGGCGCTCCTGTTTTCACACATGGCTGTAGTCCAAAATGAACCTAGAGATATCAAACCTGTCATGCACCCACACTTTGCAACAATAAGTTTTACCAATCACAATAATATCCTTTAGTGGAATCAAAATAAAGTGCAGGTATAAAATAGGCAAAAGAAAGGAAATAACTAAAATAGATATGATATAGAAAGAAGTATCTCATAAATAAATTATGTCTCAATGAACAACCTGGAATACATCTGATATCCAAAATGAATAAATATATCTTGACAAGAAATAACTAAAAATCATACTAAGGCACACTGCTGTTACACTATGAAATAAACTCTAAGATCTGAACAAAAATATAAAACTACGGTGGAGCCTCTAATAAATCTCATGTGACGACGACTATGCAAGAACTCCGTCATCCTGCGACTCTTCAGTACTCTGAATTACCTGAAAGAATATTAGAAGAAAAAGAGCAATAACAAGAGCATCAGAGCGCTATAGCAAAATCACCTCCATCCGCCCCTAGGGGAAGGGCTGCTAGATGGAGTGGAGGCTCTTTTAACTATAGTCTACCTAGATCATTTTTCACCTACAATACGAGACGTAGTACGTCGAGTGAAATAATCCAAATAAGAAAACCCTCATGTATATATCATATATCCCGAATTATAAACATCTAAACATTAATACCGAACTAAAGATAAACAATCTAAATGAAATCAACAATTAGAAACCCATAATACAAGATTGGTACGTCAAGCGAAATAATCCAAACAAGGAAACCCTCATGTATATACCATATATCTCAAACTGTGAATCGCTAATTATTGATCCCAACTAAGAAAATAAAATAAAGAAAAGCAACAAAAAAAAGTAAAGACATCAACATATCGTATTATAATGATCGTGAATTTTTGATACTAGTTAAAATAATTTTCTAATATTTTAAAATATTTAATTATTATTTTTAAAAGAGTATTTGTATTTTTATCGCTTTTTCTTACAATTTTCTTTGATTTAAAAATCTGATTATATATTTATTTAAATGATGTTAATATTTATAAATTTATTTTGTACGGTAAAAATTTCTAGAATTAATTTGTTGTGTTATCGGTACTATTATGTATTATTTTAAATAATATATTATATTATTAATATTATTACAAATTATTTCATATAATACATGGTATTATTAATTACGTATTTTTGGTATAATTTGTTGTATTATATCTACTGTTACATATTATCTATCGTATTAGTATAACTAGTATGTTTTACTATGTACGTAATTATCCCATAATTATTTGATTTTAAATGTAAATAAAAATATTTTTTATTATTAATTATTTTTGTTTAATTATACAATATGTGTATATTTTAACTAATTCGTATCAACTTTGTATTAGCACAACAGGTACATTTTTATTAATAGATAATTATTCTGTAATTAGTTTAATTTTTAAGTATCCGTAATTATTTATTTTAATTATTTTTGTTTAAATACCAAACCCTAATTCCTTATATTATATATATATATATTGTTTTTTCCTCTCTCCCTCTACTGTTCATCTCTTCCGCCGCCCCTACCTATTCT
>BQKN01048140.1:0-23928 GCA_022839385.1 Asparagus kiusianus | reverse complement strand
GGCAAACCGTTCTTGATTTATGTCAAGGCGACGAGCCACTCATTAAGTGCATTGCTTGCACAAGATGACGATAACGGTCACGAGCAGGCGGTGTATTATTTAAGCCGAACCATGGTAGGCGCGGAATCTTGATATCCCATGATTGAGAGAGAATGCCTCGCCTTAGTGTTCGCCATCCAGAAGATGCGGCATTACTTGGTTGGACAGACCATCTATGTCATCTCCAAAGTTAACCCAGTCCGGGTGTTCATGACTCAACCAGCTTCCATGAGTTGGCGGTTAGCAAAATGGGCTTTACTCTTGTCCCAATACGATCTGCACTTCAAACAGCAGAAGTCAGTAAAAGGGCAGGCCATCTGCGATCTCCTGGCATCTAATCCAACTACGGACACCGCCGAGATATATGACGACCTACCTGATGAAACCCACGAAGTCAACGCAACTTCGCACCAACAAGTGTGGCGTTTGTACTTCGATGGTGCTTCCCGAGCGGCTCTTGTCACAGGTACTCCTGGATGTTCTAAGGTCTCCTCCGGAGTTGGGGTTGTCTTAGTTTCCCCAGGAAACCATATGATGCCTCGAGCCAACTCATTAACCGTGCCATGCTCGAATAATGTAGCAGAGTATAACGCACTAATTATAGGGTTCAATTTCGCCAAGGAGCTGGGGGTTGAGTATCTCGAAGCTTTCGGTGATTCTCAACTGATAGTTAAACAAGTCCAAGGGGAATACGAAGTCCGAAGTCAGGATTTAATCCCCTATCACAAGATGGTGGTGGAACTAGCGGAATCGTTTGAAGGATTCTTCATCGAGCACGTTCCGCGGTTACAGAACACCTACGCAGATGCGTTAGCAGCTTTAGATGTATCTCTGGCACAGCCTCCCGGAACAGAGCAGTTTGTTACGGTAAGAACTCACCAACTCTTAGTGCCGCTTTATGATAAAAATGGCAGGGAAGAAGAGGTCCAGGAGGTGCACACAACTCAGGCTGAATTCGAACCCCGAGATTGGCGTTTCCCCATCATAGACTACGTCTTGCATGGAATCTTGCCAGAAGATATGAAGGAGAGAGAGTCAATCAGACGAAGAGCTCCAAGATTCTACTATAATATGGAGAATCGAACGCTATATCGCAAGGGGTACGATGAGCTGCTAGCACGTTTCTTATCGACCAAAGAAGCTGAAGAAGTGCTTAGAGAAGCACATGAAGGAGAGTGTGGCGCACACCAACCTGGTCCCAAGCTTTATGACCGTATCAGAAGAATGAGATATTTTTAGCCTTTCATAATAAGTGATGCAATCACATATGCCCGAAAGTGTCACGCGTGTCAAGTACACGCGAATTATATGCACCAACCTCCGGAGCATCTACATCCTTCGGTTACGTCATGGCTGTTCGAGACTTAGGGAATGGACATTATTGGTCCTATAAACCCCCCATCAGTCAAAGGTGACCGGTTCATCCTGGCGATTACCGATTACTTCTCCAAATGGGCTGAAGCGGTTCCACTCAGAGAAGTTAAGACGAGCAACGTCATTGCATTCATCAAGCATCATATCATTTACAGGCATGGTGTTCCAAGACGAATCATACATGACAACGGTCCTCAATTTGTCAGCAACGCCTTCATAAGGTTCTGCGAAAAATTCAAAATTCAGGACATCTCGTCAACGGCTTATAATCCCACAGCAAACGGATTAGCTGAAGCCTTCAACAAGACTATCATAAAGCTCTTGTCAAAGCTTGTGAAAAATAACAAGCGAGATTGGGATGATAAGCTCGGCGCAGCTCTATGGGCCTATCGTACCACAGTGCGTACACCAACCGGCGCAACACCGTATTCATTGGTATACGGATGTGAAGCCGTTCTCCCTTTGGAAATCCAAATTCCATCTCTTCGGATCGCCCTCGCAACTCAGATGACGACCGAAGAACAGCATCAGAAGCGCATCGAAGAACTCGAGATGCTTGATGAAAAGCACCTGGAAGCTCAACAGCATATTGAGTTTTACCAAGCCAGGATTTCTCGAGCCTTCGACAAAAAGGTTCGACAGAGGAGTTTTAAGGAAGGGGACTTGGTCTTAACTGAAAGACGTCCCATGATCCTTAACTCCAAGAAGAAAGGCAAATTTGAACCCAAATGGGAAGGACCGTTCGTAGTAGAAACAGTTTACTCGAACGGCGCATATCGCTTAGTCACCAAAGATGGTGACCGGCTTATGATGCCAAAAAATAGCAAATTCCCTAAAAGATACTATCCTTAGTATCTTCAGAAAATTTTGATGTACCGGGAAGTTCCCGGAAGAATACCGCATTGGGATATTCTTAGGGATAACCCGGTCGCTGTAAGAGAGATGAACAAGAAATCCACATTCGAATTCCGAATGTTCTTATTTGTCGGACTCTACCTCTCATGAGAAGAGATCTAATCATTCGATGGATTAATCTTTCCTCACAAAACTTTCATTGGTGTTTGACGATTCATAGTCTCCACCACACAATCCCTACTTGGTCAAACCTTACTACAGTTAGGACCAAAGCCAAATTGCCCTCTCGATTCCTCCAATGAACGAGAGGTCCACAAATCGAGCGATCAAACCTTCTTATGGTTATGATCGTTCTCAAACTTTTCACTTGGTCAAACCTTCCTACAGTTAGGGCCACAACCAAAATCCCCTCTTGATTCCTCCCAGGAACGAGAGGTCCACTTTCAATTCGGACAACCAAACCTATAAAAGTTAGGGTTGTTCCACCACTCTTACTTAGTCAAGCTTATCCTAGCCAAGACTGAGACCGAGTCACTACTTTTCAATGAACGAAAAGTTGTCTTTGCTCCTTTTCCACCAAACCTATAAAAGTTAGGGTAGAAATCGGGCTTCTTCGGATTCAAATGACCAAACCTATAAAAGGTACGGTCGTTTGAACCTCTCGGATCCTGGGGGTGGAGATCCCACCTCGAGTTTCCTTTCTTGCTGAAGATAGAATATAAAATTCTTCCTCTTCAGATTCAAATGACCAAACCTATAAAAGGTACGGTCGTTTGAACCTTTCGATTCTCGGAGTGGAGATCCCACTTCTAGTTTCATCCTTCGGATCCCGGGGGTGGAGATCCCACCCCGAGTTTCCTTTCCTGCTGAAGATAGAATATAAAATTCTTCCTCTTTAGATCCAAATGACCAATCCTATAAAAGGTAGAGTCGTTGGAACTTTTTGGATTCTGGGGGTGGAGATCCCACCTTGAGTTTCCTTTCCAGCTGTAGATAGAATATAAAATTCTTCCTCTTCAGCACTGGGAGATAGAATATAAAATTCTTCCTCTCTTATTTTCCAATTTGTCTTTGCTTTCAGAAAAGACATAATTCACAACTTCCCAATCCGGACACGTTGTGTATGGGGAATTTTATCCCGAAGCCTAAGAAGGGATAAGTCATCGCCTAATACGCGGTGCTGGGTAGCCTATTCCCATAACAATGGCGAAGCCTATGTATTCAAAATCATAGCACTAAGTCTAAGGGAAGCAATTTTCTTAGCACAATCCTCTCCCCTTTTCCCCTGTCTTTTCTTTCAGAAAAGACAGGGATGAAGTCAACGCCTAACACGCGTTGCCGGGTAGTCTATTCCCGTGAGAAAGACGAAGCCTATGTATTCAAAGTCATAGCACTAAGTCTAAGAGAAGTAATTTTCTTAGCACAACGTTACATGCGGAACGGATTTAGACAATTCGCATGCTAGCCCGATTCAAACGGTAATCGGTAAAGGCACGTCAAACCCGTTGAGGGCTGGGGGTTTGCCAAAAACCCCAAAGCCTATACCTAACACGTATAGCCGGTTTAGTCTTTCGCCGATTGAAAGAAGACGCCAGGGTTTGATCCTGAGGAATTTTATCCCGAATCCTAAGAAGGGATAAGTCATCGCCTAATACGCGGTGCGGGGTGCCCTTTTCCCTATAAGAAGCGGTGAAGTCTATGTATTCAAAGTCAGAGCATTGAGGGCTGGGGGTGTACCAAAAAGAAGCAAATGCGGAGTCTCTAGTAATAGATCAAGCCAAAAGCATACAACAACAAGTTCGTTAGCCCGAAGGCAACTGACGGTTAAGAACCTGAGACTCTAAACTAGAAAGCCTGTCCATGTAGCCTTGCTCGAGTTCTGCCTGCAGGCTAGCTCGGACAGAGTCTTCGGAACTGCTTAAGACCTCCGCGGCTTCACTTTGCAGCTTCATCAATCCCTCCTGTGTCGATCCCAGCTTATCGAGCGTCCATTCACGAGAACGCTCTAATCCAGCCAGGTCCTCGGCGATAATAGTGGCGGACTCTTCGGCGCGCCCCAAAGCCTCCTTCAGCCTAGCTATCTCTTCACGAGTGGAATCCAAAGAGCTGAGTAATTCGGCTCTGCTGGCGTCCTTCTTCACTAGGGTACCCATCAGCTGTGCAACAGAATGCTCACGTGATCGAAGCTCGCTGCTGATGGAAGATCTCAGGTCACGCCACTACATCAGCCTATCCTCCATCTGAGAGGATACAAAAGAGGAAGCTCCACTAGCCTTCAACTCTCTCAGCTCTCGGATCTCTGACTCCAGAACAGCGAACTCGACAGTGAAGGAATCGGCCAACTCCGGGTGTCCTTCTTCCATCATCATCATCATGTGACGAGAGAAGGAACGCCTGAATTGATCGAAAGAATACCCTCTGTGCAGAAGCTTGTCAATCATGCCGTTATAAAAGGCAGTGAAAAAGCCGAGGTCGGTACGAAAGATATCCCTGTCAGGATCGGTATCGGCCAAAAGAGCGTGGACGCGCTCATAAAGAGATGATCGAGACCCTGCAAGCGGCAGTGTGGGAGCTTAAGAAAACTGTCGAATGTAATCAAAAGACCCGAAAAGAAAATTCAAGGTATACCTATGCCGGCGGAAGTCCCCTCGGGTTGAGGTCCGACAGACGTCGAAGTAACGACAGGAGTGGTCATGGAGGGTATATTAACCCCCGTGGGCAAATCAGTCGTACCACTAGGCGGAGGTGGGAAAACGCCCGAAGCTATAGCAGTATCAGGTACAACGCCTGGTCCTATAGTTACACTTCTTTATTAGTCAAAATGGAAATTTAGACAAGTAAAGAAAAGAGGAAATCGGATATATACATGTGGAAGAATCACTCCCAAAGAGTGGTCTCACAGTTCCTCCCGAAGTCTGTTCGGCCAACATGTCGGCCAATAGTCCAGCATCGAGTTTCAAGAAACTGGGTACAGGAGCTTGCCCCCGTTCCTCGAAACCTACATTAGGAAAAGCTCCGCCCTCAGCTGGCTTTTCTATAGCGACATCTACAAGGCGACCAAAATGTTGGGAAGACGCGTAAGAAAATAAGGAAGAAAGGAAAGCTCAGAAATACCTGCAGCATGAGCAGAGGATTCTCTTTCCCCAATATCCGCGCTTGGGTTCGTCAGATATTCTGAAAGAAAGCAAAGCGCAAGATAAACATGAATCCCTTAACTATTGAGGGGGGTATCGTCGGAGGGAGATATACCTGAATATGGAACGGTGGGCTCGACATTACTCGCCGGCTCAAGATCAATGTTCAGGTCAATGCCTATGGAGCCATCACGAAGAGCGTCGCACATTTCTTGCATGAAACAATCCATGTGGTCGGATCCAGGGAATACCAGATCCGGTGGAAGCTCACCCTCTTCAAAGATCCGTGGGACATAAAACATGATCATGAATCCCAAAGGTAAAGCACCTTGAAGTGACAAAAGTATATTCAAAGAGATGTTACCTTCTTCTTCATCGGCAACATCTCCTAAATCTGCCCCACAAGGACGCTGACCGGCAGATGGTTTGTGAGCAGTCTTCTTCCTCTTCAAGGTACCAGCCCTCCTGGAACCAACAGGTTGATCATGCACGGATTTGCCACTCGTGGTAGCTCGGTCTCCAGGCCCTGAGCTCGTAAAACGGGAAGCAAGTGGTTCATGATCACCAGTGGTCCTACCTGAAATGATAACGTTCATTCCATTAAATGAACAAGATATTTCGTAGATACCAGTTGGAGTTGAGAAAGAAAATCAAAGGGTATGACAAACCTGCACCAAATTCTTCTTGGTCGGTGTCTATATCCACAAACTCCCCCTCAGGAGTCTCGCCCTCATCATCCATAGGGAGGAGCTCTTCATCATCTCTGCTGGAGATGGAAGATTTGGCATGCCTCTTCCTCTGCTTCTGGGCAATCTTAGCCTTACGAGCAGCCATCATGGCAGCCTACACTGAGTGATCGGACTCTAACTCTGAAAGGCTCCTCACACCTATGAATTCATAGGCAGAGAGGAACCACTTGCAGCTGAGGAAAGTGATCAAAGGCTTACGCCTATAAGAGGGAAGAGCAAAGCAGGCTCCGGTGCAGCCCACCATAGTCCATAGCCATGCTCGTACACTGTCAACGAGTCCTCCCTCAACCTTCAAACCACGGCTGGGGTTCCCAACGTATAGTTGGTCATAGCCGAACTGACGAGCAAAACGGCAGGGGAGGTAAGGCTCTATGTGGCACCGATTCTTCACCCGGAGAACAAGATATCCGACACGGATGTTCACCAACCAACGGAAGCAACCGATGTCGAGAATAGTCCGACCACTCCTGGGTTTCTCTTCGTCAACCAGCACGTCGCCATAACGACCCGAGAAGTGGGGAAAGCATTTGAAGAACTCCCACCTCTTACGAACTTGAAGTTCTTGCTGCACATCATTGAATTTCTTCCCAAGCCACTTGCTCCTCTCCAACAGCTGAATGAAAGGAACAGGAACGTCAACAGCATTGGGCGCCGACATCAGGTCAGGATGGTGAAGAACGAGCCACGCCATCAGATACGCGTAGGGAAGCTCGACCTTCGGACAAACAAGCTCAGTCGATGGCTCGGAACCCACTTGAGTAAGACCACTGACCACGTTCCTGAGCCCGCAATGGATGCCGGCAACCATCGCTGGGAGCAGAGAGAGCTCCCTCCCGTAAGCTAGCTGAACTGTGGGGAAGAGCACCTCAAGAGGGAAAGCATCTGAAGCCTGGTATGGAACAACGCACTTCTTCAACCAGAGCGCAAGATAGCCTGCCAGCAGGGACCGAGGCTCGATAGACTTCCATGCGCGACGGAGGAACGAACGGAATTTGGTTCCCGCAGGAAAAGCTCCCTCAGCACTGGCGAGAGTATAAGAATGAGTCTCATTCTTCTCCATCAGCTCATTGATAGCAGAAGGGGTCAATATGTCTAACTCACGTATAGGCTCTCCGGAATCACTCTCCAAATTAGGAAACAAGTAGAGAGCGAACTGCTTCAAGCTGATCTTCCTCTTCGTCTTTGCTGGAGGAGAAGTCTGGAGCAAAGAGGTATGGTAGTGACACGTGAGGTCCCAAAGTGTGTCATACATATCGGGATGATCTTTCTTCAACCACCCCAACTGCTGGTTCGAAGGAAAATACTCCTGATATGGGCAATCTCCCATCGGAAGACCGGAAACCTGATGCATCTCATGGAGGGCCAACCCTAGCTCTCCGTCGCTGGTCAGGAAGGTGTTGCTATCAGGCATATACATCTCCAACAATGCCAAGAAATGGCGACAGCTGACTGGGAGACCATACATAGTAGCTCGTATAGGTGCATACAAGCCGCTATTCTTCAGATCCTTTTCCCAACGCCCCAAGACATAACCGGTCATGCGGGTCCACCACCCCTTGGCTAATGAAGAAGCCCAACCATAGCATCGGTAGTCTGGTGGGGGTAGCCTTCTCCCGAGGAGAGCCAAACGGTTCCTCACGGTAGGAGCAGCTACGGACACCTCGCCTGGGGGTGCAGCGTCAAAACCCATGATCCCGGGTCGAAGGCCACGAACATGATGATATCCGCCGGAACTAGGGGTCTTTCCATGAGAAACATACCCGCACTGAACTCGTTCATCGTTATCAGTGAGATGCCAAGACATCCGTCGCTCCACGGCCTGTCCCTCCAGATGAGTGAAGGAACAGTGACGAGGAACGGAGGGAATGTACAAAAGAGCTCCCTCATCAAGAGTCAGCCAGTGCTCTTCGGTGAGAGCCAATGTGGCGGGATCCTCGGTACGATCTCCGAATAGAAAATCCAGCTTCTTCAAAGCCTGGGTAGACGAAGAATCTGTGGTAAGGGGAGCATCGGTGATAAGTTGGCGTAAACAGTGACGCCCTCCATCCCGTATCAAGCGACAAGATTCGTCTGAACGATCTCTGTCGAATTGCGGGAGCGGATCAATAGCCTGCCTAACAGAAGCCGAAGAGAAGACCTCACGGCTACAACCGGTATTGGCATGAGAACGAAGGCTACCACCGGGAAATTCGACTGCAACAAAGCAAAGGGTCAGGAAATCTATCTCATAAAGGCAAGATGAGATTGTTCACAGGATAATTGGAGAGACGATTTCGAGTGCCCTACACCGGGAGGACGGTATACGTCATCACGTAGATCGCGTGATAACATACACCGACCTGTAAGGTGTAAGACGACACTAGATCGCCCCAATATACCCAAAGACTTGAGTTGGCTAAGCAAAACAAGTCCGTAACCTTAACCCCTGCGGGAGGGGTGTCGGTTCTTCCGTCATGACCCGCGATGAGGTCAATCCGGGATACAGAAAACATAAATTCTCACCCCCGAAGAAAGAGGCCGCGGGGGACGATGTCGTAGGAGCCTCTTCCTCGCTATGCTGCGAGCGGGAGCGACTCCTGGAAGGTCGAGATCGACAGGGAGACATCAAGAACCTGCAATAAAAAAAGTAGTACGTCAGGTACAATATACAGACACGAAATATTGAAAAAGGGAAATTAAGCACTTGAACTAAAATCCTATAAATAAATAGGATTTCATAGTTGAAGTCTAATTAAACCTACAAATTTTGTGCACGCGTAACGATAATTGTCGTTTTCGCGGTGAATTTTGGTGAAATACCCAAAATACCCCCCGTGCTCAAGGCCAAATTCAGGTCAAGGACACGCGTGATCTGGGTCATGGTCATCATCTTTGATCATCTACCACCCCGATATCCCATAATTTCGGTTAAATTTTGCAAATAAGCCCTTTTGCAGAACTTAGCCAATTTTGCATAAAAGCCCCTCCACAAATTTTTGGTTTGGTCTCCGCATGCCTTTATCGAAAATTTGATCATGAATTCGTGGTCTAAACTCCTTGGATTTCAGCCTCAAACTCGCTGCCTTTTTGCAAATAGGCCCCTCCAAAACATTTATGGGCTGTTTTGCAAATAAGCCCCTCAACAACCCTTTGATCCTCTTGCATAAAGCACCCCTCACATTTCTTGACCAAATGGACATGAATCCAAGCCTCAAAACTTCAGTTCCATTTTTACATAAAAGCCCCCACGAATTTCAGTCCTATTTTGCAAATAAACCCCTCAAATTTCGGCCATTGCCTCTTTTGCACAAAAACCCCCAAAGTTTTGAGCATACGTAACCCTTAGCCTACTACAAGCATAAAGATCTAATCTTTATCAAAAAAAATGAGAGGATGGTGAAGGGGAATTTACCAAATCAAAGAGGTTTCTTCGAGCTCGGAAATGGAAGTTGAAACCCTAGCTTGAGAGAGGAGAAAATTTCGGCCAATGGGTACCCGCCGAAATCCAAGCTTTCCTACGATTTGATGGGTTCTTCAAAGCAAAATAATGGAGGAAACTTGCTTAGAGAAAGAAGAGAGGAAGAAGATGAGGGAATCTCTCTCTCTCTTTGAATTTTGAATTAAAGAGGGAGGGACCATAAGCAAGAAACAAAACAAGAAAGAGGCCAAAAGGGGGAGGGGACCACGGTTTGGCCAAAGACACCCCTAGGGGTGTCTCGGCAAAACCGAGACACCCCAAGGGTGTCTCGGTGTTGTGGAGACACCCCGGGGGTGTTTGATCGGGTTTTGACCCCCCGATTTTTTCTGACCCCCCGATTTTTTTGGGAACACCGGTTCTTCGCCGATGGTTGAATATGTTGATGAATTCCACAAAAGTTAACGCACGGTGATTCCAAAACCTCGGGTAAACGCCATTCAACGCGTTGCGACAAAAAGTCAACCGTCGACGTTCCAAACCCTAAGGGTGGCGCCGGTCAATGCATAACCCTAGGTTAACGCCATTCAACGCGTTGCAACAAAAAGTCAACCTTTGGCGTTCGAAACCCTAAGGGTGGCGCCGGTCAACGCGTAGCCCTAGGTCAACGCCATTCAACGCGTTGCGACAAAAACTCAACCTTTGGTGTTCGAAACCCTAAGGGTGGCGCCGGTCAACGCGTAACCCTAGGTCAACGCTGATCAACGCGTTGTGACAAAAAGTCAACGCACGGCGATCCCAAACCCTCGGGTAGACGCCGATCAATGCGTAACCCTAGGTCAACGCCATTCAACGCGTTGCGAGCAAAGTCAACGTTTGATGATCCAAAACCCTCGGGTAAACGTCGGTCAACGCGTAACCCTGGGTCAACGTCGTTCAACGCGTTGTGATGAAAAGTCAACACACAGCGATCCGAAACCCCAAGTCAACACGATGTGACAGGGATAGTAAGTTCAAAAGTCAACCGAATGACACGAGCCAAACTCAACTCACCAGCTTTAGACTCGAGACTTCGACGATGGCCAGGCGATAAACGCAGCGCCGGAACAACTTCGGTTATTCGACAAAGCACCGGATAAACCGAAAATCGAAGGAGCCGAGAGTTGAAGCAAACCACAGGTCCTTTCTGCCGACTGAAGGTTGGACCAATCATATCCAAAGTATTCCGGTCTTTTCTATAAAAGAAACGAGTCCGAAACACTTTGGAGGGGGTATCTATAGGCATCAAAAAATTGCCGATAGGTCCCCACACACAGCTCAGTGTTAAACAAATGATGATGAACGTCACTACCCGGTTCACAAGAGTTCAATTGACGTCGGTGAACGACTGAAGTGAATCGACGAGCTACGTGAGCCGACAGAGTTTCGGAATCACGGGGATACCGATTGACCGGGAACCACGCGACCGCTGCAAAAGGAGCAACGCCCTTCAGATCCCATTTGTCCCACTAATAATCCAACCAAAAAGATCGACAGAGCTCTTCATCACAATTCCAACACATCCGAAATCACTCAAATCCGAGTTGGGACGAAAAGTCAATGGCGGGACAACGGCGGACGATCTCGGACTGAACCGGGACACCCGGGGTACCTCGGCGAGGTCGAAACACCCGAGGGGTGTCTTGGCAAAACCAAGACACCCCAGGGGTGTCCTTATCCATTCGTCCCCCTCCTCCTTGGTTTCCTATAAATAGGCCCCTAGGGCCTCCATTTACAAAGGCTCCTAATTTTGGCCTTGGTTTTGGAGATAAAATTTTGGATCTTGAGCTTTATCCTTAAGATCTGAAATTTTAGAGAGGAGCGGCGAAGCCCTGCCGGAGCGAGGAGTCGGAGCTTTAAAGAGAGCGGCGAAGCCCTGCCGGAACAAGGAGTGAGAGTTCTTCATCAACCCTTCATTCACCCCTTTTCTTTTCCTTAGTGTTGCTCCTTGGCGGTGACACTAAGAAGAGCTAGTGTCTCGTTTTAGCCGAGATATACGCTTTAAAACTTCTAGATCTCACGCGGATCGACGAAGTTCTGTTTCTATATTCCTTCGTGGATAGACGAAACTCTGCCGGATTCTTCCGGAAAGGATCTGATCGACCGGTGGTCCACGGATATCAACATCCCCGTCACAGGCTAAAGACCCACGCAAGCGAGACCGCACCAAAACGGGATCTCGTGTTTATTTTCGATAAAGTTGTAATCTTTGTTTCGTTGCACAAGTAGATCTTATAAAAACATCAACTTTTCATTTGATTTTGTTGTAACGTTTGAAGTTGTAACAGATCTCAAAGCAATGAAAACAACAACTTTTCCCGAAAACAGGTACAGGTGAAAACCTGAAGATCAAAAACCTCGAGAGCAAAATCAATACATTGATTTCCGCTCAAGAGATAAAGAAGACGGGCATTCCTCGTCCATACCCAAGAGAGTGGGAATCAATCCCCTATCCGGTGAAGTTTAGTCTAATCAACTTCACGCCGTTCGATGGGAAGGGTTCCCCCACTCAGCATTTGATTTATTTCAAATCGCACCTGGGTGTCATCTCTGGTAATGAGCCTCTGATGGTGCGGTCATTCGTTGGCACTCTTCGCGGAGCCGCCTTCGATTGGTATCGTCGCCTCAAGCCAGGAAGTGTACATAGCTGGGACGACATGGAGACAAAATTCCTCGCTAACTTCTTCGACGACGACATCGAGATATCCATCGGAACATTGCTCAACGAGAAACAAAAGGATGGGGCACCGGTCAAAACCTTCGTCAAGAGGTTCCGGAACAAAGCGTTGAATTGCCGGGACCCGATCACCGAGGAGTTCATTCTCCAGACTTGCCACAACAACCTCGCATTGGACGTGTTGGAAGCAATAGGGACAGCACCGTCCAATACTTGGAAAGACTTGAAGGTGCGTGGTGAACAAGCCGAACGCTTCCTCCGAAGGAAGAAGGCCGAGAGGCGTCAATCGACGATGAATCCTCCGAACTCAAACTTCGCCTCCCGTGGTAAGGGCAAGACACCCGCAACGACTGTCGATGCTAATCAAACATCGCAACAGCAGTCCCGGAGGTAGCAAAAGACTTCGGATCAGAGGCCTCAAAAAGAGTACTCCTTCAAGGATGAAGATGTTCCAACCATCTTCAAATCTCTCCTTGACAATAACAAGATCAAGCTCCCACCGATCACGAATCAGGAGGAAGCTGACGATATTGCGGATCCGAAGTACTATGCATACCACAGGAGGATCCTTCACCCAACCAAGGCGTGCTTTACACTCAAGAATAGCATCCAAACCTTGGTTGAAGCCGGTGTCATAACGCTAGAGTGAGCCAGTTAAAAACGGCAAAACTCCGACCGGTATAAGAGTATAAACTGCTTCCTGAAACTCCAAAGAGTATACGAGTATAAACTGTTTCTCAATCCTCCGACCTGTATAAGAGGTTAAACTGCTCCCTGATACTCCAATAGGTGTATGAGTCTAAACTATTTCCTTCCTTCCACAGGAAGTTCCTAGAGAGTGCCATGCGTGGTATTCTTAAGGATAACCCGATCGTGCAGCTGATACAATGATACACCCAGTTTTGTAAAGAAAGCTGGGGGTGGATAATTTAGGTAACGGGAAGTTCCCGAAAGAATGTTAAAAGTAATATTCTTAGGGATAACCCGATCATTATGAATAAAGTGATAAGCACTAAACTCCTAATGCTTAGAATTTTGACCTATCAATCATTGACGAATTGTCAAAACCTTTTTTGTTTTGTTAAGTCTTTATCACTTAACATCAAGAACCCCCTTCGAGTGATTTGTACGAATCAACATTCCTACAGTGATTTGTACTCTTACTCTCCTTTTTCACTTGGTCAAACCTTCCTACAGTTAGGACCAAAACTAAAATCCCCTCTCGATTCCTTCAATGAACGAGAGGCCCACAAATCGAGCGGTCAAACCTTCCTACAGTTAGGATCGTCTCAAACCCCCCACTTGGTCAAACCTTCCTACAGTTAGGACCATAACCAAAATCCCCTCTCGATTCCTCCAATGAATGAGAGGTCCGCTTTCAAATCGAGTGATCAAACCTTCCTACAGTTAGGGTCATCTCAAACTCTCGCTTGGTCAAACCTTCCTACAGTTAGGACCAAAACCACAATTCACTCTCGATAAACGAGAAATTCATCTTTACCTCGGTAATCAAACCTTCCGACAGTTAGGGTTATTCGAATCTCTTCGATTCTCGGAATGGAGATCCCACTCTCAGTTTCACCTTTTCGGATTCTGGGGGTGGAGATCCCACCTCGAGTCTCCTTTCCAACTGGGAATAGAATATAAAATTCTTCCTTCCCACACCAATCCTTTTCCAAGAATTTAGGATTCATCCTAGGAAGTTTATCCCGAATCCTAAGCAGGGATAAGTCTGCGCCTAACACGCGCTGCCGGTTTATTCTTTTTCCACAGAAAAAGACACCAGAGTTCGATTCTGGGGTATTTTATCCTGAAACCTAAGTAAGGATAAGTCTGCGCCTAACACGCGCCGGCGGTTAGTTCTTAACCGTTAAAAAGAACACTCGTCCACATATTCAACATTGTGGCAGGTTGTTATTAATAACATAAAAATCCATGCCTTACACGCATGGGGAATTTCATCCTGAATCCTAAGAAAGGATATGCCGACGCCTAATACGCGTCGCCGGTTTAGTCTTTTGCCGATTGAAAAAGACACCAGGGTCTAAACCTGGGGAATTTTATCCCGAAGCCTAAGAAGGGATAAGCCAACGTCTAATACACGTTGCTGGGTAGCCTATTCCCATAATAATAGCAAAGTCTACATATTCGAAGTTGTAGCACAAAGTCTAAGGGAGTTCATTCCTTTAGCACAACGTCACATGCGGAACGGATTTAAACAATCCACATGTAAGCCCGACTCAAACGGTAGTCGGTAAGAGCATCTCAAATCCGTTGAAGGATGGGGGTTAGCCAAAAACCCTAAAGTCAACGCCTAACACGCGTCGCCGGGTAACCTATTCCCATAACAAATGGTAAAGTCTATGTATTCAGCATCATAGCACAAAGTCTAAAAGAGTTCATTCCTTTAGCACAACGTCACATGCGGAACGGACTTAAACAATCTGCATGCTAGCCCGACTCAAACGGTAGTCGGTAAAGACTTCTCAAATCCGTTGATGGCTGAGGATTTGCCAAAAATTCTATAAGTACGAGTCATTGACGCATCAATTCTATGGATTGGTCTCGTGACTCAAGTATCCGCCACGCTCCAATACCTTAAGAGCTTAAACTGTGTATACTCCAGCAGACGTACGAGTATAAACTGTGTCAGACGTCGAACAATACGTCGCAATGAAGCCTGGATGCCGGACAACGCGTCGCAATGAAGCTCAAACGCCGGACGACGCCGTCAATCGATGATCATTCCTATATTGAATCAACCAACTCGAGCTAAAAAAGTCAAGAAATCAAAAAAATCGACTTCAAAGTTCAAAATTTCGACAACGGTCAGACAATAAATGCAGCACCGGAATCCTTACAGACGTTCGACAAAGCACCGAATAGCCTGAAGGAATTGAAGGAATCAAGAACAGAAGCCATTCCAAAGTCCCGCTACGCCGACTGAAGGTTGGGACTATCACATCCAAAGTATTCCAGACTCTTCTATAAAAGAACGAGACTGAAATACTTTGGAGGGGGTATCTGTAGGCGTATAAAATTGCCTATAGGTCCCTCAGCACAGCTCGACACGGTGATTCGATGAATCAACGAACCATCGAGTGACGAGGCGACGAGGTCAACAAATTGCACGCGATCAACAGAATGCATTCGCGTGCGGAATCAATCCAACGGTTCGGGGAGTCAATGAGTCGTCCAACCATAGAACGGATTCGAACTCAAACACCAAGGTGGACTTACTGCCAAATCAAGATCCAGACTGTCAAATCAAGTCCGGATAGATCAACCACACAACCAAATCAAGTCCGAACAACAGAGAACCGGAAACAACGGGAAACGACGTAATCCAAACACCCGGGGGGACTCGGCCGAAACCGAGCCACCCCAAGGTGGCCGGTTCTTTCCCCTCCCCCCCTCTTGTGCACACGGGCACAATGAAGAGAGGCTATAAATAGAGGAGGGGTGTTTCATTTTCAAGGGTTGGAATTTTTGGAGAGAGGCGAAGCCCTGCTGGATTGAAGACTCAGATCTAAAAAAGATTTAATCTTTGGGGACTCGAAGACTTGCTCATCCGGATCTGGTGCTCGGCGATCGTTAACGCCAAGTAAGGCAGGAGTTCGAGAGGACCGGATCTCAGATCTACGTTGCTATACTCCGGATCAAAGCTTGGTCTTTGATCCCGAGATTCGAGCGGTTGTTTCCTTGGTGAAACAATCCCTCCGGCTATTATTTCCTTGGTGAAATAATACCCATTATACTGCGTAGATCCGACCAGATCTAGATCTCACGGTGGTCCACGGATAAACCCCGACGCAGGCAAACAACACACGCAAGCGAGCGACCGCAAAACAGGAGCTCGTGATTTGTTCGGCAAACAAGGAAATAAAGTTGTAATTTTTTTTGTTTTCTTTGATTTCTTGTAACCGGATCTTATAAAAAGACCGGATCTTTGTAACACAAAAAGTTGTTATTTTAAGATGACAATGGAATCAATAATGAAAGAAGCAACGATTTTCCACGCGAACAAGAATCCCCAAAAGCTTCGAGATATTCGACCCCCAGCTCC
The DNA here is from genome assembly GCA_022839385.1 of Asparagus kiusianus. Taxonomy (NCBI): domain Eukaryota; kingdom Viridiplantae; phylum Streptophyta; class Magnoliopsida; order Asparagales; family Asparagaceae; genus Asparagus; species Asparagus kiusianus. The sequence continues at coordinate 7,601 of BQKN01048140.1, read as the reverse complement.
TTGACGAAACTGAGTCTAATGAGGAGCACGTTGTACTTGGCTACGTTATTGGAACATGGATTCGTCAGTGAATAAACTCAAGGCATCACGTGCTTCCCTGGGGAAACTAAAACAACTCCGACTCCGGAGGAGACTCTAGAACATCCAGGGGTTATTGCCTTATTAACTGCTCTCGAAGCACCATCAAAGTATAATTGCCATACTTGTTGGTGTGATGTGGTATTAACCTCGTGGGTTTCATCTGGCAAGTCATCATATACTTCAACCGTATCCGTTGTTGGACTTGCCGCCAAAAGATCACAAATCGCTTGTCCTTTGACCGACTTTTGCTGTTTGAAGTGTAAATCGTACTGGGACAAGAGAAGGGCCCACTTTGCCAACCGCCAATTCATCGAACCCGGTTGAGTCATGAATACCCGTACCGGATTAACATTAGCAATGACGTAAATCGTCTGGCCAACCAAGTAATGTCGCATCTTTTGTACTGCGAATACCAATGCGAGACATTCTTTCTCGATCATCGGATATCTAGACTCGGCGCCTATCAAGGTCCGACTTAGGTAATAGACTGCCTGTTCGTGACCATTATCATTGTCTTGTGCTAATAAAGCACTTATCGAATGGTTCATCGCCTTGATGTAAATCAAGAACGGTTTACCTGATTTTGGTGCAACAAGAACAGGGGGATTCATCAGATATGCCTTGATATCTTCGAATGCTTTTTGGCAAGCATCGTCCCAAATAAATGACACGCCCTTCTTGTTTAGCTTAGAAAATGGTTGGCCTTTCCCAGAAAGATTTGAGATGAACCTCCGGATGTAAGCTAAACGCCCTTGTAATCCTCTGAGCTCTCTTAGATTCCTCGGGGGTTCCAATTCATGTATTGCCTTTACCTTGTCTGGGTCGATGTGTATACCCTTAGTGGTGATGACGAATCCAAGGAATTTTCCGCTGGACATTCCGAGGAAGGATTTTGTGGGATTCATCTTCAACGGATGACTCCGCATGAGATCAAACATCGTTCTTAAGTCTTTGACGTGATCTTCTTTGTTGCGGCTTTTTACTACCAAATCATCAACGTAGCATTCAACCGTTTTCCTGAGGTGTTTCTGGAAAATCTTAGTCATCGCTCGTTGGTATGTGGTGTTCGTGGGAAAAATCGTAACTTTCTTCATTGATTCCATTGCACACTCTTGTAATAGTTTATCGATTACAAAGATCCGGTCTTTTTATGAGATCCGGTTACAATAAAATCAAAATAAAAGAAAAGAAAGATTACAACTTTTTCTCTTGTTTGTCGAACAAATCGCGAGCTCCTGTTTTGCGGTCGCTCGCTTACGTGGGTTGTTTGCCTGCGCCGGGGTTTATCCGTAGACCACCGCGAGATCTAGATCCGGTTGGATCTACGCAGTACGACGGGTATTATTTCACTAAGGAAATAATAGCCGGAGGGATTGTTTCACCAAGGAAACAATCGCTCAAATCTCGGGATCAAAGACCAAGCTTTGATCCGGAGGAAAACTACGTAGATGTGAGATCCGGTCCTCTCGAACTCTTGCCTTATTTAGCGTTGACGATCGCCGAGCACTAGATCTGAATGAGTGAGTCCTTGAAGTCCCAAAGTTTGGATATTTTTTAGATCTGAGTCTTCAATCCAGCAAGGCTTCGCCTCTCTCCAAAATTTCCAACCCCTCAAAATTAACAACCCCCTCTCCTATTTATAGCCAAGCGTCACTGTGCCCACGTGCACGTGTGGCCAACACACAAGAGGAGGGGGAGCCGGCCACCTCAAGGTGGCTCGGCTCATGCCGAGCCACATTGAGGTGGCTCGGCCTTGGCCGATCCACCCTGGGGTGGCTCGGCCACCGAGCCACCTCAGGGTGGCTCGGCTTGGGCTGAGCCACCTTGAGGTGGCTCGGCCAAAGCCGAGCCTCCTCCGGGTGTTTGGTTGTTGTCCGTCGTTTTGTCGTTTTGCCGGTTCTGTATCGGATTTACCCGGATCTTGATTTGATAATCCGGATCTTCATTTGGTAGTAAATCCACCTCTGAGTTCGAGTCTGAAACCGATCTTGATTCGATCGTGATTCATCCGAGTTCGCTCTTGTTTAGATGACTCGTTGACTCCTCGAACCGTTAGCTTGATTCTGCATGCGAATGGATGCATTCCGTTGTTTGCGTGCGGTTCGTTAGCCTCGTTAGTCCGCTTTGTCGCATATCGCTTGGCTTCGGCGTTGTGGGCTAACAGTTTCGTTTGGATACGTCGCCCGATGGTCCGTTTGTTGAATCGGCGTCGTCGAGCTGTGTTAAGGGACCTATAGGCAGTTTTATATGCCTATAGATACCCCCTCCAAAGTATTTCAGCCTCGTTCTTTTATAGAAGAGTCTGGAGTACTTTGGATGTGATTGTCCCATCATTCAATTGGTAACGACGGGATATTTGGAGTGGCTTCCGTTCTTGATTCCTTCAGTCCTCTAGGCTATTCGGTGCTTTGTCGAATGTCTGTAAAGGTTCCGGTGCTGCATTTATTATCTGACCATCTGTCGGAATTTTGAACTTTGAAGTTGATTTTTGATTTCTTGACTTTTTAGCTCGAGCTTGCTGTTTCAACACAGAACTAACCACCGGTCGTCGGTGTTGAATCTTTATTTACAACGCGTTGTCCGGCGTTTGAGCTTCCTTGTGACGCGTTGTTTGGCATCCAGGCTTCATTGCGACGCTTTGTCCGGCGTCCAGGCTTCATTGTGATGCGCTGTTCGGCGTCCAGGCTTCATTGTGATGCGCTGTTCGGCGTTTGACACAGTTTATACTCGTACGTCTGCTGGAGTATATATAGTTTAAGCTCTTAAGGTATTGGAGCGTGGCGGATACTCGAGTCACAAGACCAATCCATAGAATTGATGCGTCAATGACTCATACTTATAGAATTTTTGGCAAATTCTCAGCCATCAACGGATTTGATGAGCCTTTACCGACTACCGTTTGAGTCGGGCTAGCATGCGGATTGTTTAAGCCCGTTCCGCAAGTGACGTTTAGGCTAAAAGAGTTAACCCTTTTAGTGCTACGATATTGAATACGTAGACTTCGTCTTTCTCCTGTGAAAAGACTAAACAGCAACGTGTATGAGACGTTGACTTAGGATTTTTGGCAAATCCTCAGCCTTCAACGGATTTAACGTGCTCTTACCGACTACCGTTTGAATCGGGCTTACATGCGGATTGTTTTAATCCGTTCCGCATGTGACGTTGTGCTAAAGGAATGAACTCCTTTAGACTTTGTGCTATGATGTTGAATACATAGACTTTACCATTTGTTACGGGAATAGGCTACCCGGCGACGCGTGTTAGGCGTTGACTTTAGGATTTTTGGCTAACCCCCAGCCTTAAACGGATTTGATTAGCCTTTACCGACTACCGTTTGAATCGGGCTAGCATGCGGATTGTCTAAATCTGTTCCGCATGTAACGTTGCGCTAAAGGAATGAACTCCCTTAGACTTTGTGCTACGACTTTGAATACGTAGACTTCGCCATTGTCATGGGAATAGGCTACCCAGCAACGTGTATTAGACGTTGGCTTATCCCTACTTAGGCTTCGGGATGAGATACCCCAGAATCGAATTCTGGTGTCTTTTTCAATCGGAAGAAGAGTAAACCGGCGACGCGTGTTAGGCGTCGACTTATCCTTTCTTAGGATTCAGGATGAAATTCCCCATGCGTGTAAGGCATGGATTTTGGTGTTATTAATAACAACCTGCCACAATGTTGAATATGCGGACGAGTGTTCTTTTTAACGGTTAAGAACTAACCGGCGGCGCGTGTTAGGCGCAGACTTATCCTTACTTAGGTTTCAGGATAAAATACCCCAGAATCAAACTCTGGTGTCTTTTTCTACGAAGAAAGACTAAATCGGCAGCGCGTGTTAGGCGCAGACTTATCCCTGCTTAGGATTCGAGATAAACTTCCTAAGATTAAATTCTTAGAAAAGGAGTGGTGTGGGAAGGAAGAATTTTATATTCTATTCCCCGAACAAGGAAAGGAGACTTGAGGTGGGATCTCCACCCCCAGAATCCGGAAAGGTGAAACTAAGAGTGGGATCTCCACTCCGAGAATCGAAAAGATTCGGATAACCCTAACTATCAGAAGGTTTGATTACCGAACTAAAGATGAATTCCTCGTTTATCGAGAGTGAATCGTGGTTTTGGTCCTAACTGTAGGAAGGTTTGACCAAGCATGATTTTGAGATGACCCTAACTGTAAGAAGGTTTGATCACTCGATTTGAAAGCGGACCTCTCGTTCATTGGAGGAATCGAGAGGGGATTTTGGTTGTGGTCCTAACTGTAGGAAGGTTTGACCAAGTGGGGGGTTTAAAACGATCCTAACTGTAAGAAGGTTTGATCTCTCGATTTGTGGGCCTCTCGTTCATTGAAGGAATCAAGAGGGGATTTTGAATGTGGGAGAATTGATTCAATGAAGTGATCGAATCTCATCTCAGCAAAGAGTGTTCGGAAATTAGGAGTTTAGTGTTTATCACTTTATTCATAATGATCGGGTTATCCCTAAGAATATTACATTTTACATTCTTCCGGGAACTTCCCGTTATATGAATTATCCACCCCCAGCTTTCTTTACAAAACTGGGTGTATCATTGTATCAGCTGCACGATCGGGTTATCCTTAAGAATACCACGCACGGCACTCTCCAGGAACTTCCTGTGGAAGAAAGGAAATAGTTTAGACTCCTATACCTATTGGAGTATCAGGGAGTAGTTTAACCTCTTATACCGGTCGGAGGATTGAGAAGCAGTTTATACTCATATACTCTTTGGAGTGTAGGAAGCAGTTTATACTCTTATACCGGTCGGAGTTTAGGAAGCAGTTTATACTCTTATACCGGTCGGAGTTTTGAGAAGCAGTTTATACTCATATACTCTTTGGAGTGTAGGAAGCAGTTTATACTCTTATACTAGTCGGACTTTTCATTCGACTTAATTGAGCGATATAACGCCGGCTTCAATCAAGGTCTGGATGCTATTCTTAAGAGCGAAACAATCCTTGGTGGGATGAAGGATCCTCCTGTGGTACGCACAGTACTTCGGATCCGCATTATTTTCGGCTTCCTACTGATTCATGATCGGTGGCAGCTTGATCTTGTTATTTGCAAGGAGGGATTCGAAGATGGCTGGAACGTCTTCGTCCTTGAAAGAATACTCTCTTTGGAGTTTCGGACCCGAGTTCTTTTGTTGTCTCCGGGGCTGCTGTTGTGATGTTTGATTAGCATCGACAGTCGCTGCAGGTGTCTTGCCCTTACCACGGGAGGCGAAATTTGAGTTCGGAGGATTCGTCGTCGATTGACTCCTCTCGGCCTTCTTCCTTCGGAGGAATCGTTCGGCTTGTTCACCGCGCACCTTCAAGTCTTTCCAAGTGTTGGACGGTGCTGTCCCCATTGCTTCCAACACGTCCAACGAAAGATTGTTGTGGCAGGTCTGGAGAATAAACTCCTTAGTGATCGGATCCCGGCAATTCAACGCTTTGTTCCGGAACCTCTTGACGAAGGTATCGACCAATTCCCCGTCCTTTTGTTTCTCGTCGAGCAACGTCCCGATGGATATCTCCGTGTCATCATCGAAGAAATTAGCGAGGAATTTGGTCTCCATGTCGTCCCAGCTATTTACGCTTCCTGGCTTGAGGCGACGATACCAATCGAAGGCGGCTCCGCGAAGAGTGCCAACGAATGACCGCACCATCAGAAGCTCATTACCAGAGATGACACCCAGGTGCGATTTGAAATAAATCAAATGCTGAGTGGGGGAACTCTTCCCATCGAACGGCGTGAAGTTGATTAGACTAAACTTCGCCGGATAGGGGATTAATTCCCACTCTCTTGGGTATGGACAAGGAATGCCCGTCTTCTTTATCTCTTGAGCGGAAATCAATGTATTGATTTTGCTCTCGAGGTTTTTGATCTTCAAGTTTTCACTTGTATCATTGTTGGCATCCTCGTTACCACCCCCTGCATTGATGGGAGGGTTATTGGCGTTATGAGTTTCATTTACACCTGTGTCCTCATCTTCCAGATTGTTCTGGTTACGACGACTTGGTTCACCTTGTTGGTTCCTCAATGCCTTGATTTGTTGGTCATGCATCTCTCTCATATTCTACATGGTCATCTGCATCTCGAGCCTGAAGCTCTCCTGTTGTTTGGCCATGGCTTCCTCGAGCATCTTGGCCACTTGTTCCGCGCTTATCATCAGCGACTCGCGGGGTTCCCCTTCACTGGATACTATATTATCTGATGCGACCGCAGAGCAGGCATCTGACTCTTCATCTTCTGAAGGTAATCTTGTCCGAACCCTACCATACGTCCTTCGTGCGATGGCTCCAGACTGCAAACGGGTTAGACGCCGGGATGCTTTCAGAATCGACTCGAGATCATCCCGTGCCAATGTCCCCTTGTTGGTCATGTTAGCGATGACTCTCGGAAATTCTCCGTCTTCAACCACCGTTCTTCTTTGCCGAAAACGCCTAGGACTTGGCTTTGGCGTTTCGGTACTGAGCCTCTCAAAAACCGAAACTCTTTCGGGGACCGTCTTGATGCAATTACACTCAGACAATACCGCCCGAATGAGTTTGGAACAGGGGCATTGAGTTTCGAGCCTACGAGGACTTCTCTTTCTGGCTCTGCTCGTACCCCCAGCACGATAGTATAGCTCGTCCGTATGAAATTCGAAGCAACCTATCGCGTGTTGGCACGATTTCCCAGGTATAACGTCATCGTCATCGGACGACAACGTTTCCTTCTGGGGGCGAATCGCCTTCTTTGGGCTTTCAAAAGTTACGCGCCTCGAAACATTCCTTCGCGGGCGTGAGTTCTCAGTGGGCTCCTGGACTTCAATGCGCAAATTGACGTGCGCAGCTGCCTTGAACTTCTTGTCATGCTGAAAGTGACAGCGACCCCCAGTATGTTGTGTCGTTCGGGGCTTCTTCATCGGGCCCAAACGTTCTTGAATTGGAGCTTTACTTCGCTCCTCGGGAAGTGGACCGAGGCGCTCCAAGACTGACTTCCTTTTCTGGGATGGCCCTACGGGATCTCTCAAAGCAGTTGTGGAAATCATCGACGGTTTGGATTGACTCCCCGGAAGTTTCACTTTCGAGGGCTGCAATTGTTGCTCCTTAGCCTTAATTGTCGCTTCAGACTTTCGCTGTTGTTTCCGGTAAAAGTTGCTGTTTTCATTGATGTTCTCATTTTCGAGATCTGTTACAACTTTGAGCGTTACAACAGTATAAAATGAAAACAAAGGGGTTACAACTTAAACGAAAATAAACACGAGAGCCCGGTTTGGTACGGTCTCGCTTGCGTGGGTTGTTGGCCTGTGACGGGGACGTCGATATCCGTGGACCGCCGACTCTTCAAGATCCTTCCGGGAAAATCCGGCAGAGCTTCGTCTATCCGCGTGGGATATAGAAGCAGAACTTCGTCGATCCGCGTGAGATCTAGAAGCGTAAAGCGTATATCTCGGCTAAAACGAGATAATAGCTCTTCTCAGTGTCGCCTGCGAAGGGCAACACCAAGGAACAGAAGGGGGGTGAATGAAGAAAAAGATGA
>BQKN01048129.1:0-19165 GCA_022839385.1 Asparagus kiusianus | reverse complement strand
TTACTCTTTATTCATGATAATCAACTGATGACGGATTATCCTGAAATATCCTGTATAGGACTCTCTAGGAACTTTCCGTTTTACATAGGTTATCCTGAACGTATTATGGGTAATATTTTTTCAGGAACTTCCCATTTATTGGCATCATTAATTTATTGCCATCCTGGGTAATCAGGCGATATGCACCGTTTGAATAGACGGTTTCTATTACAAATGGTCCTTCCCATTTGGGTTCAAATTTTCCTTTCTTCTTAGAAGTGAGAATCATAGGTCTTCGGACGGCAAGAACTAGATCTCCTTCTTTAAAACTTCGTCGTCGAACCCTTTTATCAAAAGTCCGAGAAATTCTAGCTTGATAAAACTCGATCTGTTGCTGAGCTTCCAAGCGCTTTTCGTCTAACATCTCTAACTCTTCGAGACGTTTCTGATGATGTTCTTCCGTCGTCATTCCCGTGGCGAGAGCGATGCGGAGAGAAGGAATTTGTATTTCCAGTGGCAGAACAGCTTCACATCCGTATGTTAAGGCATATGGGGTTGTTCCGGTTGGTGTACGGACGGTTGTGCGATAAGCCCATAGGGCTTCGCCAAGTTTGTCGTCCCAATCTCGTTTATTGGTTTTCACCAATTTTGCCAGAATCTTGATGATGGTCTTATTAAAAGCTTCAGCCAATCCATTAGCCGTAGGGTTATAAGCCGTCGATGAAACGTCCTTAATCCCGAATTTGCCGCAGAACTTGATGAATGCATTACTGACGAATTGAGGGCCATTATCATGCACTATTCGCCTTGGAACACCAAACCGATATATAATATGGTGTTTGATAAACTTGATAACATCACTCGTCTTTACTTCTCTAAATGGAACTGCTTCTGCCCATTTCGAGAAGTAATCGGTGATTGCCAAAATGAAGCGGTCCCCTTTAACCGATGGTGGGAAAATAGGACCTACGATATCCATGCCCCAAGTTTCAAATGGCCACGACGTCGCCGATGGGTGTAAATACTCGGGAGGCTGATGCATATAATTCGCATGTAACTGACATACTTCACATCGTCGTGCGTAGTTAACTGCATCCTTTACCATCGTTGGCCAATAATACCCGATTCTTCTAAGTCGATCACAAAGTTTAGGACCGGGCTGATGCGCACCGCATATTCCGTTATGCGCCTCTTTGAGTGCTTGTTCTGCTTCTTTGCCGGATAAGCAACGGAGTAGAAGACCGTCGTACGATCGTCGATACAACATTTGTGCTGTGGCGTTGTAGTAAAATCTCGGTGCTCTTCGCCGAATCGATTCCCTTTCTTTTACATCTTCAGGCAATATACCATATAGGACGTAGTCGATAATGGGAAAGCGCCAATCTCGAACTTCGGGTTCAACTGCTGTTGAGTATACTTCTTTAACATCCAAGTCGTAGATTGGAACGATAAGCTGGTGAGTCTTTACTGTAATCAATTGTTCTGTTTCGGGAGGTTGAGCTAATGATACCGACAATGCTGCCAATGCGTCTGCATACGCGTTTTGGAGACGTGGAACGTACTCAATGAAAAATCCTTCAAATGAGTTTGCCATCTCAATAGCCACCTGATGGTATGGAATCAGGTCTGGACTTCTGACTTCATACTCTCCTCGTATTTGATTCACTACCAGTTGAGAATCCCCAAAAGCTTCAATGTATTCGACCCCCAGCTCTTTGGCAAAATTGAGTCCAATTATTAACGCGTTGTACTCGGCCACATTATTAGAACATGGTCCGGTCAACGAGTATGCTCTAGGCAAGACATGCTTTTCCGGGGACACTAAAACGACCCCTACTCCTGAGGAGATTTTAGAACATCCGGGTGCGCTTGCCACATTGGTTGCGCGAGAAGCCCCATCGAAGTATAACTGCCACACTTGTTGATGTGAGGTAGTATTAACTTCGTGAGTTTCATCTGGCAGATCGTCATACAATTCGACTATATCTTTTGTAGGATTTTCCGCCAGAAGATCGCAAATAGCTCGTCCTTTAACCGATTTTTGTTGCTTAAAGTACAAGTCATATTGCGATAAAAGTAGAGCCTATCTGGCTAAACGCCAATTCATAGAAGCCGGCTGGGTCATGAATACGCGGACCGGATTTATGTTGGAGATGACATAAATCGTCTGCCCCACTAAATAGTGTCGCATTTTCTGGACGGCAAATACCAATGCAAGGCATTCCTTCTCGATCATTGGGTAGCGAGATTCAGCTCCTACCAATGTGCGACTCAAGTAATATACTGCTTGCTCGTGACCGTTATCGTCGTCTTGTGCAAGTAATGCACTTAACGAATGGCTCGTCGCTTTGACATAAATCAGAAACGGCCTGCCCGATTTTGGTGCAACGAGAATAGGTGGGTTCGCTAGATATGCTTTAATATCCTCGAACGCCTTTTGACACGTTTCATCCCAAATGAATGACACGCCCTTCTTTGCAAGTTTAGAGAATGGTTGACATTTTCCGGACAGATTTGATATAAACCGACGGATATATGCCAATCGACCCTGCAATCCTCTGAGTTCTTTAAGATTTCTCGGGGGTTGCAGCTCATTTATCGCCTTCACTTTGTCAGGATCAATATGAATACCTTTTGTGGTGACGACGAATCCGAGAAATTTACCGCTCGACATTCCTAGGAAGGATTTAGTCGGATTCATTTTTAGCTGATGAGTTCTCATCAGATCAAACATCGTCTTCAGATCATTAATGTGGTCTTTTTTATCACGACTCTTAACGACCAAATCATCAACATAGCATTCAACGGTTTTCCGCAGATGTTCTTGAAAAATTTGCGTCATGGCTCGTTGGTACGTGGCGCCGGCATTTTTTAAACCAAAAGGCATAACCGTATAGCAAAAGATCCCCATGGGTGTTCTGAATGCTGTATGTTTTTCATCGTCTGGGTGCATCTTGATTTGATTATATCCTGAGAAACCATCCATAAATGACATTCTCTCGAATCCGCAAGTATTGTCGATAATGACGTCCGTAATTGGTAGTGGGAAGTCATCTTTAGGACAGGCGGCATTCAGATCTCTGAAATCAATACAGATTCTGATCTTTCCGGTCCTTTTAAGAACTGGAACAATGTTAGCTAGCCATTCAGGATGTTGTTCTTCTCTGATAAAACCTGAGTCGATCAACTTCTTGACCTCAGCTTCTATCGCCTCCATAATTTGTGGACGAAACCGTCTTTGTTGTTGCTTGACAGGTTTGACATCCGGTTTTATGTTGAGGGTGTGCATTGCTATGTTTGGATCGAGTCCCGGCATATCTTCGTAATTCCAAGCAAAAACGTCGATATACTCTCTAATGAGGGCGATTAACTCTTCTTTCTCGTCTGGTGGAAGGTCACCACTGATAAATATAGGTTTCGGATTAGTTTCGTCACCCATATTAATTTGGACCACTTTATCCTCAGTAGGAGGTTCTCTTTGTTCAAATCGGTCGCCATATTGGATATTCATGTAATGCATCCATGGGTCTTCCCAAATAGGCAACTGATCGTCTTCTTCAGTTGTAGAAGGATCAACTGTTGCCATGTTCGACATTAAGGCTTTGAATCTCTCTCCGATACTCGTGTCGGAGTCCCACATTGAAGTATCGGATGAATGCCCGCTTCCATTTATCAACTGGCTGATGATCTGTTGGCAATCTTCATCCTCAGATGACGAAGCATAACCTAGACCTCTATTATGACTATAATGATTATCTGGTTTTCCTTTTGGTACATAAGTAGAACGGGGTGGCACCCTAACTCCTTGACCAAAATGAAGACCTTCGCCAAGCGAGAGGTCATAACCTTGCCTCTCCATGTAATCATTAGCTTGCCAACTATATCGACAAAAATGTTGTCCTGGCTTTTCCTCATCTGAGCTATTACCCAAGAAAAAATTAGTAGCTGGGGATGGATTCCCTTTCCCAAAGATTATTTCTTTCTCACCCCCTATCTTTGCAGGTAGAATCACCGTTGTCCCGGCTGAATTTTGCAGATATCTTGTCGCCGTGCAGGACGAACGAATTGGCATGTGTAGATTAGGATTATCATACAATTTCTGCATTACATCATTAAGACAAGGCGAATACTCTAAATCATTCTTTATTATTTCATCGGCAAGTTGCCAGTTACAACTTTCGTCCGACGATTCATCACCGTCAAGATCGATTACAAGAGGTTCAATGTCATTTAATACAAGACCTTCACTATAATCGAGCCCGGCTTCGGTATCAGCTTCATCTCCGCTGTCCGTGCCATGGGCTGATGGTTCAGTTTCGGACTCAGCACCATATAGAAGGGAGTCAGTAAAATAATTTTCTAACCCCTTGAATGGTTGCTTGTCCGCGACCACTGTCTTAACCTCCTCATTAGTGTCGACATATTTTAAACACTGATGGAGGGTGGAGGGAATTATAAGATTACCGTGGATCCATGGACGACCCAACAGTAAATTATAGGAAGTTTCTGCATCGATCACATAGCATGTAACCTCAGACTTCAAATCTCCAAGTTGACACTTCACCCGGATTTTTCCTAACGGTCTTGATCCGCTAGTGTTGAATCCATAAATGACAGTTCCCGTTGAGGCTAACTTACTGGCGGGAATCCCGAGGTGGTACATCAAACGAAGTGGCATGATGCTAACAGCGGAACCCGGATCGACTTGAATTCGGTTGACCATGCTCGAACCGATATATCCAGTAAAGTATAGCGGTCTATCATGCTTTGAGTTCCTGACTTGCATATCTTCCTTTGTGAAAGCGATGCAAGGGAATTTAGTGGCTGCCAGATTACAATGCTGCACCGACGACTCTGGCTCTTCAGGCATTGGTTTAATCTGAGTGAGGAATACCTCAGAATCAGCCAAGGCTTCTTGTAAAGCTATCCTGGTTTCCTTCGAGAGGCGCAATAACTCGTACAGCGTGATCCTTGCTGGGATATTGGCTAACTGAGTCATGACATCGAAGCGGTATGGGGCATTTGAACTTTCCGGTTTGTCTCGTCCAATTGGTTTACTGAAACGAGACTGCTTCGGAATTTGAACTTCTTTGGGTTGAGGTTCTTTTTCTTTCTGTTTAACAACTCTCTGAGGTCTCTCGGTTGCTACGGGTGGGGTCGTATCCACCCCCAGTTCTGCTAGAGTTTTACCATTAGGATTAGGAGCTTCAGGATACTGGTAATGATATTCATTTCCACCTCTTGTTGCGAAAACTTCTTGCTCTTCATCCGAGAGTGGTAAAGCTGCTATCTCCTCATCGTTCTTCTCAGGAATCGCCGAGGCTCCGTAACAGGACTTCTCCTTTCCTTTGCCCTTCAATTTCTTCTTCGATGTGGATGTCGTCCACTGTTCGTCTTCGAGCAGATCCGGATGAACCCAAAGGATTTCGCCGTTAGGGGCCGTATGTGATACTAACCCTTTTTGGCGCTGTCCATGAGGGTCATCGTTGATGGTTTGCATTTTGACCTCTGACACTGGCTCGGCTTGAATCCAGGATAATGGAACTGATCCAAAGCTAATAGAGACTGCATTGGCGCCCACCTTCTTCTCCTTTGGCTTCGGGGTCACAATACCAACATCAATCAAGGTCTGTATCTTGTCTTTCAAGACATAACACGCCTTAGTGGGATGGTGGACCCTCCTATGATACGCACAGTATTTCGGGTCATTGGTTTTCTTCGCTTCCTCTTGGTTTGTGACCGGTGGAAGCTTAATCTTGTTATTATCCAACAGATATTTGAAGATGACCGGCACTTCATCATCTTTGAATGAATACTCCTTTGGAAACCTGGGTTCAGAAGGCTTAAACTGCTTCTGAGGCTGCTGATTCTGATTTGGCGCCAGCTGGAATGACGACTGCTGCGGCTGCTGTTGAGGCGGCTGTTGTGACGTCTGATGCGCGTCGACAGCGGCTCCTGACCCTCTTCCCCTGCCTCGAGGATTGAAGTTCTGTTTCTGGTTTTGATTATTGTTTGATGGCTGACCCCTTTCCAAATTCCTCCTTTTGAGAAATCGTTCAGCATGTTCACCTCTAACCTTCAACTCCTTCCAGGTCTTAGAGGGTACAACCCCCATTATCTCCAGCACATCCAAAGACAGATTGTTGTGACATGTCTGCAGGATGAATTCTTCGGTGAGTGGATCTCTGCAGTTCACCGCTTTGTTTCGGAATCGTTTGACAAAGACGTCAACTGATTCCCCATTCTTCTGCTTCTCGTCCAACAACGAGCCAATGGACACCTCCGTGTCGTCGTCGAAGAAATTAGTGAGGAACAGTTCTTCCATATCTCCCCAGCTATTGATGCTTCCGGGTTTCAGGCGTCGGTACCAATCGAAGGCAGGCCCGCGCAGGGTTCCTACGAATGACCGTACCATCAGGGCTTCATTCCCTGATATTGCGCCGAGATGCGACTTGAAATAAATCAAGTGTTGAGTTGGTGAACCACTGCCATTAAAAGGAGTAAAGTTAATCAAATTAAATTTAGGGGGATAAGGAATTAGATCCCACTCCCTCGGGTATGGATATGGAATGCCCGTCTTCTTCACTTCCTGGGCCGTCATTAGAGCATTGACTTTGCTCTCAAGATCCTGCATTTTCTTGTCTTCTTCTTCAGTCTTTTTCAGATGAACTTGAATAGTTGATTTGGCCGGACCGCTTCCAGAATCGTCTTTATCTGTAGGAGGATCATCAAAGACAGTTTCGTCTTCTTTGTCATCATCCTCAGTTATGTGTACATGCTTAGCATTGCGTTTACTGGATTCTGCTTTTTGGCTTGATTCCGGTTGGTGCTGTTGAGCCTGCAAGTCTCGTACCTGCTGCATTGTCAGCTCCATCTCCGTTCTGATCTCAGCTCTGATCTCTTCGCGTTGTTTGGCCAACGCTTCCTGCAGTATCTGAGCTAACTGGTCCGGCGTGATGGCGAATGATTCTCTCGCTCGTCCCACACTGGATGCGGTATCGTCCGAAGCGACCGCAGAACAGGTATCTGATAGTTCTTCTTCTGACGATAAACCTTCGTGCATCCTCTTGTAGTCTCGGCGTCGGTTGGCCCTTCGTTGCAATCGCTTCATTCTTTGAGAAAGACCCCGCTCAACTCTTCCTTCTGAAGAGAAATCAGGGTCAGGGTTGACTATTTGTTGTTTTCCTTTGCCGGTCATATTAATGGTGACCTCAGGGAATTCATCTTGCCGCCTTGCAGGCTTTCTCTGATTAAAACGTCTCATTTTGGATTTCGACGCTTCGGTTGACAGTCTTTGAAACACAGAAACTCGTCTTGGGGTTTGTGAGCAGCCGCATTCTGTTAATACTGCCTTGATGAGTCTTTCGCATGCGCAATGAGACTCACCTTCTCGGGCAATCCTTTTTCTTGAATTATTATTTTGATAGTACAGCTCATCACTGTCGTGATTTGAGCAACCTATCTCTGGTTTGCTAACCTTGTTAACATGCACAGGACGATTATTTGTCGTTTCTGAGCGATCCAAGGTTAAGTTTTTAAATACACCCCCTTGCGGGAGTGGAGTCTTCACAGGTCCTAAACGATCATGAACTGGTATTCTTTTGTCTTGGACCGGGTTAAGTCTGACAGGAGGGTGTTTACGACCCCCTGTGTAGGAAACTACCAAGGGTTTGCTTGCTGGACTTGGTGTTTCTTTCATTGGGGCTTTGCCTCGATCGTCAGCCAAAGGACCGAGGCGATCCGCCATAGTTATCTTGAATTTGGATAAATCTGGGCTAACCCAGGGTTTCATTGGTGATGAAGCAGATGCTGTTGTAACAGAAGGACTAGGAATAGGTGTCGATGCAGCTGTAGCCTTGCGACGAGCATCATGATCAGCTGAAGTGCCGCGACAATCCAAACCGTCGCGGTTGAATGAGTTGCCGCGGCAGTTGGTGCTGCCGCGGTTGAATGAATTGCCGCGGCGGTTTGTGCTGCCGCGGTTGAAGACTGCATCGTCTTGTGATTTTTGGGTACTTTCGGTTTTGGGGACCCAAATCTTACAGCTTTTTGGTGTTCTTTCACACACCATTTCCTTCTTGTTCTTCTGATCTTGTTGACGAAGTGCACGGGCACGAGCGGCTTTTACTTTACGCCGTTGAATCCGTTCTTTCAAGGTTGAACGAGCCCTTTTGACTAGGGTCCATTCTTCCTTTGTAAGTTTTGCAGAAACATGATTATCTTGTTGTTGAGGCAACTGGACCACATTTCTGTTCCTTGACTTTAGGTCCGCGTAGTAGTGGACCCCGTCAGTTTGTTGCATGGCCTTAGCCAGTTGTCGAGCACGGCGTTGGCGTTGCCTCTGACGAGCTCTCTTCGTCAATGTTGGTGAACTATCCATCAGCGACTCCTTGGAGTCTTTTGGGGCAGAGGTATTGTAGAGAGATTTTTCATTAACTATTGGGCCGGAATCTTCATCTGCGGCCTTTGTAGAGACTGTAGACTTGTAAACTTTCTTAGGAGAAGAAATCTTCCTGCACCTGCGGAGTGAGGAGGATTTTGAGGATGAGGACGACAAGTATTCCTCGAATTTAGCTTGATCGAATTCGTATTCGATCTCTTCAGTGACGATAATCTTTATCGGCTGCGACACGGCGGCTTCGGCAGCGAAGCCGCTGGCTCCCACTGTGGTCGCCAGTTTGTTTTCAGCAAAAGTTGTTTCCATCGTAGATTCCATTAATCTTCTTTCGATTACAGAAAATTACAATGAAAATAAGAAAAATTACAACTCTTGAAGAAAATAACACAGAATTCGTTTATCGAACACTATTTTGTAGGACTTTGCCTGTGCCGGGAGTGCTTTAGCTCGTGGACCACCGATTCGAAGATCGTAAGGTTGTTTTGATATCCTTCCTTCGTTTATCGAAGTATGGATTTGAAGCGAGTATCCTATCGATGTAAGATATTCACTCTTCCAAAGATCAAGTCTGAGCTAGATCTCTAGGAATCACCAAATGATACTTGTCAAAGGGTGAAAATGATTTCTCTCTTCAAAATCTCCAAAAGTTTAAGTCTCCTCTGCTCCAATCTGCTCTCCCTCCTTTATTTCGTGTATAGGGGGGTATTTATAGGGGTAGAAGTGCACCACAGCGAACATGGGGCGAGATAACTGCTCAAGTGTTTACCCTTTGGCCGCTGCAGTCTACACTGCCGCGGCTATTGGCGCGGCAGTATAGTCTGCCGCGGCCGAAGAGGTAGTTACCAGCACGTTCCATCGTGCTTGAAACCGCTCTCCCACGATCTTTAACCACTTTTTACGTGGTTTAACGGCTTTTCCACGTCAGCACACGTTCTATTTCTGATATATCGCCACGTGGACTTCAGAAACCATCGTATAACTGCCTCGTAACCGCCACAGAACCCCTCTACAGTAGCCGCGGCAAGGTTGACTGCCGCGCTGTAGCCGCGGCACCATATGCTGCCGCGCTACAACCGCGGCACCACAAGTCGCCGCGCCTTAGCCGCGGCGCCATCAATTGCCGCGCTTCAGCCGCGACACCATGGGCCATGTGCACATGTCGTTTTGTTGTATTGTTTCTTTTAAATGATCTCTTCTGGTATTTGGATGTCTGTGAGTAATTTTTTGACGCCTACAACAGGTAATGATTTTTTGACAATTTTAGTGGTTTGATCTGTAAGTAAATAATTTCTCAAAAGGTAAAATTCACGATTTCATAAGCTATACCCGTGATTTCATGAGCTATAGCCCACAAATTTTAACCATTTTCATAACTTTAACCTATAAGCAACAAATTTCTTGGAATGCCAAAATTTAGAATTTCATAAGCTATGACCCATAATTTTTTGCTATTTTTATGGTTTTGAGCCGTTGGCAAATATACACTCGAAAACCAAAATTCATGATTTCATGAACAATAACATATGTTTTTTTAGCTATTTTTAGTGGTTTCCACCCAATGGCAAATAATTTCATGAGCTATAAGTCATAATTTCATGAGTATAATCCATGATTTATTGGCTATTTTAATGGTTTTCACATGTTTGCAAATATTTTTGATGATGCAAATATTAACGATTTCATGAGTTACCCACGATTTTTGACCATTTTAGTGGTCTTGATCTGTTGGCAAACAATTTCCTAAAAGCGAAAAATCACAACATCATAAGCTATAAGCCATGATTTTTGGCCATTAAGCGGTTATGAGTTGTTTCGAAATAATTTCACTAAGACCAAAATTCACATTTTAGTTGGTTATAACCCATAAATTTTTACCATTTTACGTGGTTTCAACCTATAGGCAAATAATTTCTTGAAGGAAAAAATTCACAATTTCATAAGTTCTAACTCATGATTTTTTATTATTTTTAGTGGTTTCGACTAATTAGTAATTAATTTCCTTGAAGCGAAAATTTACGATTTCATGAGTTATAACCGTTATTTTTTGTCATTTCTAGCATTGGCCAATAATCTTTTAAAGGTCAAAATTCGTGATTTCATGAATGTTTGGGTCAAAAGTTGAGATTTTCATTGGTAATGAACTCATTACAATTTCAGTCATTATAATAAGTTCAAAAAAAATAAAGAAAGTCGATCTTTTTATAGGATCTCATTTATACAATAAAAATAAAGATTACAACTCTTGTCAAACAGCGCAACGGACGTTTATCACCCGCTGCTTGCGTGGGATCTTTGCCTGTACCGGGGACGTTAGTATCCGTGGACCGCCGTTGATCAGATCCGGTTAACAGATGTTGGATAATCAATGCTCTCACTTCACGAAGAAAGTAATTGCAGTAGCGGTGATTTTGACTAAGCAAAATCACGGCTCTTCTCGAGATTTAAGACCAAGCTTAAATCCGGAGGAATAGGGGACGAGTCTCAGATCTCTCGAACTCCACTCTTTATACGCAGGAGATCGCCAAGCTCTGCTAACCCTTACTGTAAATTCGTGGCTCCACTCTCCAATTCGGCAGTGTTTCGCCCTCTTAATGCCCAGCCGCAAGAATGAGCACCCGAGCCTCTATTTATAGGCTTGGTTTGTGGTTTTCTTAGATCAAAACGAGGGATCCTCTCTATCTTCAGTTAGAAACCGCATAACCACAGTATCAGATTGGTTGGAACGTCCAGGAACAAACCAAATCCCGAAAGAATCCATAAAAATCGAAAAGAACTGATTTTGGCCGAACTGCCACTTAGTGGCTCAGCCGTGGCCGAGCCACCAAATGGCGGCTCGGCCCATGGCCGAACCACTGGCTCGACCGGATCGTTTTGACGCGATCCCGCCGCCAGAGGCTTCCTTGATTTTGTTAGGTTTGACTTGTTCCGTCGGTATGCGTATTTCGTCGTTTCGTTGATCTGTACGCTGTTTTGGTGGCCGATATGCGTGCGGGCCACTTGGTGGTGGCCGGTGAGCACGCGAGCTACTTAGTTCGCCGATTTGGTGGCCGATGAGCGTGCGGGCCACTTGGTGGTGGCCGGTGAGCATGCGGGTGACTTGGTTGCTGATTTGGTGGCCGGTGAGCACGCGGGCCACTTGGTTGCTGATTTGGTGGCCGGTGAGCACGCGGGCCACTTGGTTGCTGATTTGGTGGCTGATGAGCGTGTGGACCACTTGGTGGTGGCCGGTGAGCACGCGAGCCACTTGGTTGCTGGTTTGGTGGCTGATGAGCGTGCAGACCACTTGGTGGTGGCCGATGAACACCCGGGCCACTTGGTTCGCTGATTTGGTGACTGATGAGCGTGCGGGCCACTTGGTGGTTGCCGATGAGCACGCGGGCCACGTCATCCATAGTTCGTCAATTCGCTGGTCGGCGTCGGATAATCCTCTTTGACTTAGATAATGGCGTTCATCACCTTTTCTCTGTCTTGAGCTGTGTGTGGATACCTATAGGCATTTTTAGACGCCTACAATGAACTGTAACCGATAAGTTTTTGCTAATTTTAGTGGTATTGATCTGTAAGCAAATAATTTCTCAAATGTTAAAATTCATGATTTTATAAGATGTAACGCACGATTTCACGAGCTATAACCCATAAATTTTGACCATTTGTATCAACCTATAGGTAACTAATTTCCCGACAGGCGAAATTCGCAATTTCATGTGCTATAACCAACGATTTTTGTCCATTGTAGTGATTATGACCCATTGAAAATAATTTTTCGGAAGCCAAAATTTGCTATTTCATGAGCTATAACCCATAATTTTTGGCTATTTCCGGGGTTTCAAGAGTCATAACTTATAATTTTATGAGCTATAATACATAATTTTTCAGCTATTTTTAATGATTTTTACATGTAGACAAATACTTTTCAGGAGGTAAAAATTCACGATTACATGAGCTATAACTCACAGTTTTTGGCCATTTTTAGTTATTTCAATCTATAGGCAAATAATTCCCCAAAAGCGAAAACTCATGATACCATAAGCTATAAACCATGATTTCCGAGCATTAAGTGGTTACGATCCATTTCCAAATAATTTCACGAAGACTAATATTCAGAATTCAATGAGCTATATAACCCATAATGTTTGACCATTTTTAGTGCCTTCAACCTATAAGCAAAAAATTTCCTTGGGGAAAAAACTCATAATTTCATGAGCTATAACCATTGATTTCTTGCTAATTGTAGTGGTTTTGATCTGTAAACAAATAATTTCTCAAAAGCAAAAAATCAAGATTTCATAAGTTACAACTCGTAATTTCATGAGCTATAACCCATAAATTTTGACCATTTTTATGGTTTCAACCTGTAGGCAACTAATTCAACCTCTTCCCTGCTTTCTACCATTAGCATCAAAGGAAATCCTGTCAGGTACGTAAAACATTACAGCCTTTTCTGGTAGTGTCGATGTCCCATTAGTGATTTCAGGCCCTTCTTGTACCTAATGTAAGCATATCAAGAATAAAAAGCATGTCAAAAAAAAAAAGCAACAGTTGCAGCCAATTTGAGCAATTAAACTGAATTGTATTCAGTTCAACACCGATTGATCAGTCACAGAAGTCAAGTCACCACAAATGCAGCATAACCAAATCTGCCATATGTTATATAACTCAAAAGACTATAAATTACGTACTTAAAATGCTCAAAGTCAATTACTCGTCGTATTTATCACTCATTCCTTCTACCTAGCCGCCCAGAATCAATTACTCATCAAATACAAATTTACTGTCAAAAAAAGAACCAGAATATGCAAAATAGAATCGTGTCTGTCAAATTTGACTGTCTTGGAAATTCAATTAGCTGATATTTAAAACTTAACAAAACATGTTCAGCACATGGCCATTTAATTTAGTTAGTTATGTACATGAAAAATTCCTCAATGACTCAAAATATGAGACCAATAGGGGGAGGGGAACAAGTGATGTGCCCCCCTCCTATTGTATAATGAGTTGGTCATCATTAATGATGGCCAACTCATTATCCAATAGGAGGGGGACACATCACTTATCCCTCCTATTGGTCCCATATTTTGGGTCCCTGTAGCAAAGCTCGTGTCATTGTCGCAACTGCAATTTCAAGCCCTTTCGGACATGAACTTAACATAGCAAGAATACAAAGCTTGTGAAAACAGAAATTATTATTGCAACAGTAGCAGCCAACTTGAACAATTAAACTAAATCGCATTCGGTTCGACGGCCATGGACCAGTTGAAGGAAAAAAAATGCAGCCTAACCAGATCAACCACATATTATAACTCAAAAGACTCGCAGCTACCTACTTTAAATGATCAGCACCCCTCCCTCCCATTACCTAGCTGCACTGATTAAGCAGTACCATGTACAAATATACTATCATAGTATCATATTTGACAGGGGATGTATAATCAGAAAATAATGATGGGCGTAAACTAGTTCCTAATCAAACCTTGAGGAGGTCTCAAACAATTAACAAGAATATGAAAATGGAGTTGAAGAAAGTATGCAGTTGTAGAAGAATATTATAACTATAACGAAACGGGCTAAGAAAATTGAAAAACGTGTACCTTATACAAGCCGTATAAGCATATGCCCACGACTTTACCTTAGTTTAGCAATCGTTCGATTTGGGCACATCACTCTCCAACCTGTGCAGCAATGTCCATCTCCGAAATCCGATCTAGATTTCTACACACCATTTCATTAGTCACTACAGACATATTGCAAATATAAGGTGATAGAGCAAATAAATAGAAAAATAATTTTAATAGCTTTTACTTAACATGTAGGTGCAGGGAACTTAAAACCTTGGCATGAATGGTTGTACAAATTTCCCACTGCCAAAGCATAATATGCAGAAGGTAAAGTAGTTATCAACCCACTTGCAAATACTTTCACGGAAGCCAATTTTTATAATTTAAAAAGCTATAACACAATTTTTGGCTAATTTTAGTCATTTTGATATACTAGCAAATAATTTCATGGAAACCAAAGTTCATGATTTCATCAACTATAATTCATAATTTTCAACCATTTTTAATCATTTTGACCAATTGGCAATTAATTTAGTGAATACTAAAGTTCACAATTTCATAAGGTATAACCCATAATTTTTGGCCATTTTCAGTTGTTTCGGCCCACTGGCAAATAATTTCAAGGAGGCAAATATTCACGATTTCATGAGCTAGAACTCAATATTTTTTATCATTTTTAGTCATTGACTCGTTAGCAAAAAAGTTCGTGAATGCTAATATTCATGATTTCATAAGGTATAACCCAGTTTGGCCATTTTTTTATTTTTGACTTTTTTTTATTTTTTCAACCCACTAGCAAATAAATTTATGGAGGTCAATGCTTATGATTTCATGAGCTATAACACATGATTTTTTGGCTATTTTTATTCGTTTTCGCCCACTGGCAAATAATTTCATAGAGGCCAAAATTTATTTCAACTGAATTCTAATCACTAAGTGAAAGTACTCTAGAGGAGGGTGAATAGGGTATTTACTAATCTAATCCGATTTAGATGCCAAATTAAAATTTATTAACAATATCCTAGCAATATGATATACACAAGTGAAAGTGATATATGCAAGGATATATAATAAACAATAGCTGATATAAACTATAAGACAAAAAACGATATGAAAATATACACAAAAAAAGTGCATCAATGCTAAACACAAACAAGCAATATGATCACGAAATTCGGTCAACCCTCGACCTATGTCTCCACTCCTCACCCTCAAGGAGATTCTCCACTATCAACACAAAAAGCTACACAATTCGGTTTTTAAATTTCACCAAAAACTTTTACAACTCACACGTTGACAATCACACAATACATTTTTCTAAGTGTTAGCCCAACCGTGTCACCTTCTTCAAGAGCTTGAAATTACTACCTCCCTAGGTTTTTACAACCAAGCCACTTCTCTTGGAATTGACCCCGCTCTTCTCCCAATAACTCTTTTAAGTGTCCTTATGTATTACAACGTATTCTCAACTATAAGCTCAAATAAATGATTTTGTTCTCTGATACAAATGAGAACGAAAATGAAAGCTCACTCAATGATCACACCCACAACCCAATAATACTATATGTGAAATACTTAAGCTCAATGGTTGTGTGTGAAACAATAAGAAAAATAAATTAAACTCAAATCAATCTAGCATAAATATATGAGAAATAAAATAATAAAAAGTTAGATGAAGAGTTTAGAAAACTTCTCCAAACAAGAGATGAAGATGTTGAGGATGAAAACATCAACTTGAAATTGAATTCCTTCTCTTGTGAAACTATCTTCACATAAACAAACTTGAAAACCTCTTTAAAACTGAGAAAACAAACTCTTGAAAACTTGGTTAAAACCTTGTTTTAAAAACAATTGAAAGGTGAGAGGTACTTATAGCCTCTCAAAGAGAAAGAACATAATATAGTTGTTTCAGGGTTATCGGTCGACTGATAGTGAGTATCGATCGACTGATGAGATGACTGTTGGCAGCTCCAGACTGATGATCATCGATCGACTGATAGGCTACTTCGGTCGACTGATAAAGATCAGTCGACTGAGCAGAAACAAAACTGATGATTGCAGAGCAATTTATCAGTCGACTGAAAAACATGCACAGTCAATATATGCACACTAAACTTGATTTTCAAAGTGTGTTTAAAAATAGCAAATAAATTCCAAAAAATATGAAACTTGGGAAAATATTTATATACATGAATATAAACATGTTAAATAATAATTTTTGAAATATCATTTCTCGTTAGTGAAAACCTCAAGAATACGAGTTCGTTTAAACACTTGATTTTGACAGAACGATTTCAAACACGTTTGGAAATTCTTTTGAATGAATTAATGGACTTTGTAAAAGATATAAAACATTATCGTTAAGTCAATAATCCAAAGACTCGATATTTTCTCAAAAAACACTCATATATTGAGTCGAGGAAAGGTTGTTTGGAAGTCTTCTCTCTGCGGTGCGTAAGGCCAGCCAATAAACGCTTAGTAGAGCCAGATGAAGAAGAGGCTTGCTTCACTGGGGTGGGGTGGGAATAAGATATAGAGGATAAAGGTTCTGTTCTAGAACGAGAAATAACGTGTGTATAAGAATTGAGCTCTTAAGCATAACACACAAAGTATAACTCCTAAACTAATATACCCAAGTTGATGTGCATGAAGCTTGATCTTGAATCTTGGACTTGAATTGTGTCGGCTTCATTCGAAATATCGTCACTACGGCACAAATCCTTTCAACCCAGATATAATTAAGCAAACAAAAATACTGGAAAACACAATTATAAATTGTTTGTTAATTATCAAAACTAGATTAGAAAGTAGGCTCATAAACATGAGTTCTAACACTAAGTACAGCTACTTGGTTTTTCATTTAGACTTGTCTGCTAAATGGATTGTGATTGACGTACCAAACCAACGAGTGTAATCAACAAAATCCAAATTCCATACGTTTTCATGGCAAAGATGAACGGTAAGGTGTTTAAAATCCAATTTACACGCACAAAGTTGGGAAATAAAGAAGACATGAACCTTTGATTCAAGCATGATTACAGACGAGCTCAAAGCTCAAACGGAGCTAAAAATGCAACCAACAAGCTCAAACAGAACAAAACCTGTGGCATAAGAACTCAAACAAAGCCAAAATTGCAACAAAAGATCAGAGCAAAACCACTAGCAAACAAGCTCAAACGGAGCAAAATCTCCAACAAAAAGAGCTCAAATAGAACAAAACAGACAAAAAATGCGCTCAAACAGAGCAAAACCTTCAACAAACAAGCTCAAACAGAGCAAAACCAACAACAAAGGAGCTCAAACAGAGCAAAAAACTGAGACAGTCATGCTGAAATGGAGCCAGAAATGCAACCAACAAGCTCAAACTGTATGAAACCTCAACCATAAAAGAAACAAATAAATCTAGCCCAGACAGAGAAAAAAAACCACAACAAATGAGCTAAAAAGAGCAAAATCTACAACAAGCAAGTGACAGAAAACAAAGCCCAAACAGAGCAAAACCTCCAACAAGCTCAAACAGAGCACAACAACTTTCAACAATTAAGTTCAAACAGAGCGCAACCTATAATAATCAAGCTCAAACAGATGACAACCTGTAATAATCAAGATCAAACAGAGCACAACTGTCAAATGCTAGAACAGAGCACAATACACTCAAACAGAGCACAACGTGTAATAATCAAGCTCAAACAGAGCGCAATTCAACAAATAATCTCAAACAGAGCACAAACTACAATAATCAAGCTCAAACAGAGCATAACTTTCAGCAAATAAGCTCAAATAGAGCACAAGCTACAATAATCAAGCTCAAACAGAACATAAATTTCAACAAATAAGCTCAAACAGAGAAAAATCATCAAATGCTCGAACAGAGCATAACTTTCAACAAATAAGCTCAAACAGAGGAAAATCTTCAACAAACGAGCTCAAACAGAGCAAAACCAACAATAACCCAGCTCAAACAGAGCCAAAATGCATCCAACAAGCTCAAACAAAGCAAAACCTGCAACATGTGTCTCTCAAACAGTGCGAAAAATGCAGCAAAACAGATGAGCTCAAACAGAGCAAAAAATGCAACCAGCACACTCAAACAGAGCAAAACCTGCAACATGTGTGCTCAAACAGAGCCAAAAAATGCAACAAAAAACTGAGCTCAAACAGAGCCAGAAAAGTAGTAAAAAAAACTGAGCTCAAACAGAGCCAAAAAAAAAGGAGTAAAAATACTGAGCTCAAACAGAGCCAAAAAATGCAGGAAAAAAACTGAGCTCAAACAGAGCCAAAAATGCAGTAAAAAAACTGAGCTCAAATAGAGCTAAAAAACTGCAAAACACCTGAGCTCAAGCAGACCAGAACCTGCATTTACAAGCTCAAACAGAGCCAAAAACATAACAAAAAACCTCAGCTCAAACAGAACAAAACCTGCAAGAAACGAGCTCAAACAGAGCCAACAATGCAGCAAGCAGATCACTTAAGATAGGCCAAACAGAGACAAAGAAACTGAAATGAAAATCAGTCAAACCTGCAACGAACGAGCTCAAATACAGCCAAAAGGCAGCAGAGAACCCGATTGCTGGCTACGATTCACATACTCAAGCGTGAGAACTTTAAGAAGGAAGACGATTTTGCAAAAACATAGAAGCCAACTCATACAAGAACTTAGAAGGCAACTTATAATCAATGCTCAATAATTTACTTAGATTAAAAAAAGAGGATTGGTCTCCTTTAATAGATAAGTTTGAAAGAAGATTAACTGTATGGAAAGGAAAATCTTTATCAAGAGGAGGAAGATTAGTGCTTGTTAATGCAGTTCTTTCCTCTATGCCAATTTTTTGGATGTCTTTTTTCTTATTCCCAAAGTGGCTCATTGATAAAATTGATATGATGAGGAGGAGATTTTTATGGACCGGCTCATTGGAACATAAGAATTCCTCTAACTTGATTAAATGGGAAGAGATATGCAGACCCAGAAAGTTTGGTGGCTTGGGTATTATAAATTTGAGAACTATAAATAAAGCTTTGCTGGGTAAATGGATCTGGAAATGATTTGATGATAAGATGGATCTTTGGAAACAAATTAGTTTTTACAAGTATTTTGAGAATAAAAACTGGTCAGATTATCTTTGTTCTGACAAAAAATTCTTATCTCATTTCTGGAGGAATTTTTTTATTAATGTTGATAGCTTCATATGCAGTACTTGCGTAGAAGTGGGGAATGGGAATAAAACTCTTTATT
>BQKN01048117.1:0-13891 GCA_022839385.1 Asparagus kiusianus | reverse complement strand
CATGGAGATATGATATTCAACATTCTTCCCCTTTTTGATGATAACAAATAATTTATGCCAAGATATGTAATTTATAATCAGGTTAAAAAACATAATGAAATAACCATACTTACTCCTCCTGCATATAATACTTACTCCCCCTGCATATATGCAATATAAGTCTATAACAGTACATATCATAAGTACATAACATAAATACGTAACATAACTA
The DNA here is from genome assembly GCA_022839385.1 of Asparagus kiusianus. Classification (NCBI taxonomy): domain Eukaryota; kingdom Viridiplantae; phylum Streptophyta; class Magnoliopsida; order Asparagales; family Asparagaceae; genus Asparagus; species Asparagus kiusianus. The sequence goes on along the minus strand of BQKN01048117.1, from coordinate 13,680 downwards.
TTTCTCCTCCTTTGTTATCAACAAAAAGAGGAAGCTAAACATGACATTATTTCTTCAACATGAGCTAAAACTTCAAACAAATTATCCAGGTTATGAACATAATCCATAACTTCACCCATCCAAATACGTAGGCAAAGACTTGCCATAAAGATCAAAAGTTTCACAATGTTCATCACCATGATCTGTTTAAGATATATAGCACATGCATTATCTAACCAAACATTATCATATATAATAGAAACACACAACTAACATAAGTGACATAGTAGCAACATAAGAAACATATTACATAAGTCCTAACAACACACAACCACATAGTTTTTGAAACTTAAACATAATAACATAATTGTTTTGACACATAACATTAAAACATCTTAAGGTGCTGGAGGAGGTTGCTGTCCTTGAAAATATGTATTGAGCTTTGTGTCCAAGTCTTCAAACTTCTTGATTAGGTCTTCTTGATTACTAATGATGTATGAATTTTGTGCATAGAGAGCTCTTTGACCAGTTTCAAGTTCAAGGATACGTTCACTTAAAGTGTTGTATTGCACATCTGAAAAGCAAGAGGGTTCTGTAGGAAATGGTAGTTGTTGACTTGAAGAAGCTCCTGCTTGAGTTGAAGATTGTGGAATATCTTCTTGATGAGGTTCAGGTTCATTTTGAGGAGGAATTTGTTCTTGAATTTCACAGTTTGTCAATTTCATCCTAGTTAGGGCATTGGAGTCAAAAAATTCAATAGAACGGACAACAGAATTTTCAGATTGGAGATCTACATGGAATTTATCAAAGATTTTAGTTAGGAATGCACCATAAGGTAGAAATCCTCTTGGAATAGTTAAAAGATTGTCAAAGTAAACTTCCGCCCAATTTACTTGTATATTTCCCATTATAGCATATAAAGCTTTTGCTAAATCTAGGAAAATAAAATGAAAACTTTCAGTTTTTGGAAACAAGTTATAGGCTAGGATACGAGCAATGAACCTAGGAATTGGACGAAGTTTGTTTGAGTTGTTTAATGGTTTGCCATATTCAGGAAGAAATATATGATTTGACAAAAGTTTTGAATCATTCATCCTAACAAACCTAAGAGAAACTCTTTGATAAGGAATATTAAAAATTTTACCAATTAACTTTGTAGTTAAGTCAATCTCTATTCCTTTAACAAGAGTTTTTAGTTTTTCCGAGCCACCAATAGTTCCCACACGTTCTATATTTGTATAGAACAGTTACACAAGAAACGGATATGTGGGTTTCCTATTTTCAGCAAAAAATAACTCAAGCAATCCTACCTTTTCAAAATATGAACCAAAGTTCCAAGGTATAAAATCATCAAATTTCACAAATCGTCCTGGAAGAACTTCAAAAGTTGATAATTTGTTAAATTCTTCTAATAAATCAGAACTTTTTAAATATATGATGATTTCATCATTGACAGAGGTATGGGTTTGCTTAGCTTTCTTAGATCTAGACATGATTAGATAGATAAATTGCTAAAGATGTAAAGATCAAGTTTAGAATAATACCCCAAATTGTAGAAACCCTAGATTAGTCGACTATAGCCTGGATTAGTCGACTATTGAGCCTTATTGCTTGACAAGTTTGAAAGAAAATTGAAGAAATTGATGAGAAAAAAAAGAGATGCCCTAACCTGGATTCGATGACACTGCAGTGGGGAAGATGGGGTTTCGGTTTTGGGTGTAGTTAGAAGGTAGTTTTTGTTTTTAACTTTCTTTTAAAAATAAAACATAATGTATGGTTGAGATTTAATAGTAAATTGAGTGTAGGGTTAAGATTTGATGTTAAATGTATGGTTAGGATTTATGGAGTTGAAAATGAATGGTTGAGATTGATTTTACTTAAGTGAAACATGTATGGGTATTGGGTTTTTGGTTTGGAAAACCAATAAGCTTTTAAAAACTGTAACACTGAAAATACAGGTTCAGTAGTCGACTAATAGTGAGAGTAGTCGACTACACTGTACTGGACAGAAAGATAAGTTTTAGTTTTTAACTTAGAGTAGTCGACTAATCTGTATTGTAGTCGACTACACTGTAAACAACAGAAAGTTGTTTTTAAGATATTAACATTGAGTAGTCGACTATAAAGGTAAGTAGTCGACTACACTCTAATTTTCAGTAAAAATTATTTGTATTGCTTGTGCATGTAGTCGACTATAAGTCAAATTAGTCGACTAATTATAGTATAAATGTATATTTGTTTATTTTAAAAATTAATTTAAATCTTCAAATGAACATATACCTAATTCCCTTCTTAATTTAACATAAATTTCTTCTTTTAAGGGTTTTGTTAATATATCTGTAATTTGTTTATCTGTAGGTATAAATTCTAATGAAATGTCACCTTTAAGTACATCATCACGTAAAAAATGATGTCTAATATCAATGTGTTTTGTACGTGAGTGTTGAATATGATTTTTAGATAAATTAATTGCACTAGAATTGTCACACATAATAGATGATATGGGACAATTTAAGCCATAATCAGTTAAAGTTTGTTTCATCCATAATATTTGTGCACATGCAAGACTTGCAGCAATATATTTAGCTTCTGTTGTTGATAATGACACTGAATTTTGCTTTTTACTAAACCAAGATACAAGTGAATGTCCTAAGAAATGTCATGTTTCACTTGTACTTTTTCTATCAGATTTACATCCGGTAAAATCAGCATCACTATATGATATTAAATCAAAAGAACTATGTTTAGGATAAAATAAACCATAATTTGTAGTATCTTTAATATATCTAAAAATTCTTTTTACTGCTTTAAGATGAGATTCTTTAGGATTAGATTGAAATCTTGCACATAAACATACACTAAACATTATATCAGGTCTACTTGTAGTAATGTAAAGAAGTGATCCAATCATACATCGATAGAGCTTTTGATCAACATTCTTACCATTTTCATCTTTGTCAAGTGATGTAGTAGTGCTCATTGGTGTTGGTTTGCTTGATGAATTTTCTAATCCAAATCGTTTGAGTAAATCTTTTGCATACTTGCTTTGATTGATGAATATTCCTTCTTTCAATTGTTTAATTTGCAGTCCAAGGAAGAAATTTAGTTCACCCATGTGACTCATTTCAAATTCATCCTGCATAGTCTTAGCAAATTCTTGACAAAGATTATTGTTAGTAGAAAAAAAATAATATCATCTATATAAATTTGAATTAGTAATATATCTTTGTTTATTTTCTTAATAAATAATGTTGAATCAACTTTTCCAATTTCAAAACCTGAAGTTAAAAGAAATTTCTTTAATCTATCATACCAAGCACGAGGTGCTTGTTTAAGACCATATAATGCTTTCTTAAGTTTAAAAACATGATTTGGAAAACTTTCATGTTCAAAACCTGGAGGTTGTTCTACAAAAACTTCTTCTTTTATAAAACCATTTAGAAAAGCACTTTTAACATCCATTTGAAATAATTTAAAATTCATAAAACATGTAAATGTAAGAAAAATCCTAATTGATTATAATCATGCAACGGGTGCATAAGTTTCATCATAATCAATTCCTTCTTCTTGATTATAACATTGAGCAACTAATCTAGCTTTGTTTCTAACAACTTGACCAAATTCATCTAATTTGTTTCTAAAAATCCATTTTGTTCCAATAATGGATTTATTTTGAGGTCTAGGTATAAGATCCCAAACATTGTTTCTAGTAAATTGATTAAGTTCATCTTGCATAGCAATTATCCATGAATCATCAAGAAGTGCTTCTTTTATATTTTTAGGTTCAATAGTTGAAATAAAAGCATTATGAGCAATCAAATTAAAATGAGATCTTGTAGTTACTTTATCTGAAATATTTTCAATAATTAAATCATGTGGATGATTTCTAACTTCTACAAAATCTTTAGGTAAGTCATTTTGTATTTTATCATCTTTTGTAATATCTATCATTGTAGTATCATGAATAGTATCAATTATATCATCATCATTATTTAATATAATATGTGTTTTTGAAAAAATTTTATCAGAAGAAACATGTAAGGATTCTTCAATAACTAGTGTTCTTTTGTTAGATATTTTGTATGCTTTACTATGATTAGAATATCCAACAAAAATTCCTTCATCAGATTTAGAATCAAATTTATCTAAATTATCTTTTGTGTTTAAGATAAAACATTTACAACCAAAAACTTTAAAGTAAGATACTTTAGGAATTTTGTTATAAAATAATTCATAAGAGGTTTTCTTTAAAATAGGTCTTAATAAAACTCTATTTAAAACATAACAAGCTGTTGATACAGCTTCTGCCCAAAAATATTTAGGTAAATTACTATCACATAACATGGTTCTAGCACATTCTTGTAAAGTTCTATTTTTTCTTTCTACAACTCCGTTTTGTGGAGCAGCACGAGGAAAAGAAAAAGTATGTGATATACCATGTTTGTCATAATAATTTGTAAATAATTCATTTTCAAATTCACCTCCATGATCACTACGAATAGAGATAATAGATGTAGATTTTTAATTTTGAATTCTTTTGTAAAATATTAAAAATTCATTAAAAGCATCATTTTTATTTTTAAGAAAAATTACCCATGTAAATCTAGAAAAATCATCAACAAGAACAAATGCATATCTACTTCCATTTAAAGATGCAACTCTTGATGGACCAAAAAGATCTATATGAATTAATTCTAATGGTCTATTTGTAGATATTACATTTTTAGATTTAAATGAAGATTTGTGTATTTTTCCTTGTTGACATGCATCACAAAAATTATTTTTAAAAGACATCTTAGGTAAACCATTTACTAAATCATGTTTAGAAATCTTAGACATATGTTTAAAATTAACATGTCCAAAACGTTTATACCATAAAATAGAATCATTAGATGATGCAATAAGACAATGTTCATTTGAAATATTATTCATAGATAACACATATATGTTATTCTTTCTATAACCTTTAAAAATAATAGTTATTAAATCAATATCATAAATTAAGCATGATTCTTTTTCAAAAACAATTTTAAAACCTTTATCACAAAGTTGACTAATACTTAGTAAATTATGTTTAAGACCATCAACTAAAAGAACATTATCAATGATAGGTTTGTTTGGATTACCGACAGATCCAATACCGATGACTTTTCTTTTGTTGTTATCTTCAAAAGTAACGGTACACTACCAAAAAATGGGTCTATGGGGACGGTTTATAACCGTCCCGCTAGATAATAAAACTGTCCCCATAGGCCTACGGGAACGGTTACTCATCCGATACCTTTGTTGCCGTAGTGCTTGGTCTAACGTGACAGTTCATGATCCAAATAGCGCGGTTCTTAAACTGTTCCTGTTTGTAACCTATGGGGACGGTTTACCTATGGGGACGGTTCATATTTTTGTAAATGGTAACTGTTATTTAGCAACGGGAACGGTTATAATTTTAAGCTACCGTGACACTTAACACACCAAGGGGGACGGTTTCGACTTTGACCTAAGAGGACGGTTATATTGTCTATGGGAACAGTTTTATTTGTGATCTACGGGGACGGTTTTTATACCAAAGGTGACGGTTAGCTATGGGGACGGTTTTTAGCAACGGGAACGGTTAGCAATGGGGACGGTTTTTAGCAATGGAGACGGTTTTCAGATTTAAAGATATGGGCACGTTTATATATAGCAAAGGGGACGGTTTTCAATTTTTATCAATCAACGTAAATCATCCAGATATCACACATTAGTCCATCACATACAAAGAAACAATAGTCCAAGTTTTACACACAAACTAACCAAACTTTAGTCTTAATATAATGAACAATTCATTACAACGAAGAACAATATTATAGCAATATACGATTGAGATTCATCACAAGTTTTTGCTTTTGTCCAAAGTACATATCACAATTCCTCAATGATTAAAACAAAGAGCTACTACTTAATCAAAAGGTCAAAAGGTCTCTATTGAGACGATTAAGTTTTAAATCTTCACTATAAATAAATCCCACAAAGAGCGAAACATGGATCTTCAGATGTTTCCTGCATACATTAAGATAGAAAGATAAGCATATTGCATAAGAGTTGAAAGAACATAACTTAGTGCTAAGAAAATAAGCTCAAAATAAGACCACATCTTGAGAGGTTAATAATCCAAGTCATGCGAGCAAAAAACAAATAATTGTTCATACATATACTCTATCTACTTGGTTGTTAGTAGTAGAAATTTCGAATCCAACACAGTTGTATTTAGGAATTCACATCATTGATCACTAAAGTAAGTTCTTATCAATAGCAGACAACATTCTGTAGTTTACAAGACGAATTAAGAAACTCCTATATATTAACCAAGAAAGAGATGGAACACGGCATAAGAATAATAACCATATAAACCTGACACATAGCTTTTACTACATAGATCTATATTTGTTGGGTGTTTAATTGCATATCCAAGTGAATCAAGATTTTGGGTTGCTGGCAGTCCAGACCTCAAGAAATACATGCTTAATTAATAATAAGGACACCATCAAATAGTGGATCAGCCTCTATGAAAGTCATACGTTAATCCTACATATATATATATAAGAAGAAAGACTATATCCTTGGTTTAGGATAACAAATTCTGAACCAAGTCATGTACTAGATGTTGACTTCTATGTCTCAGTTACATCTCTTACAAGCCTTTGGGGCATCCGGGATGTTATGTCAAGTTTAGGATAAATCAAAGAAGTATTCAACCAGTGTTCATTAAGTGATCAAGTATCTAGCATTAGATATTGGTGCTCTCTTTTATCCCAAGTATTTATGGGCATATTCAAAATTTATGAGGTCCGGAAATTCATCGTTCTAGAAAGATTAAGCTTTACCATCAATACCTGTATGAACACTAAAGCATGTGTAAGGAAATGAATGGATGTCTGGAATGATTAATGCACAGGATCCTATCAACATGGTATGCATTAAGGTAAACTGTCATTCTAGATAAAAATTCCACTTTTTTAGAATATGCTGAAGGTGATTCTCTCAATGTAATAAGCATGAAATATTCCTGATAGAACTTAGCAATTATCTTTTTATATAGTCATTATCTGACTTTCTGAGGGTTGATTACTGAATAGAGATAACTGCAGCAGGTATGTCAAAAGAGTACTGGACAACTATAGAATAGAAGATCTCATGTCCATTTTTGCTTGTAAGAAGGACAAACTGATTAGAAACATTTATGATTTATAATGACAAACCGATAAGAAACTTTATGATTTATAGTGAGACTACATACCTGGAAATCTTATAAATTTGGGTTGTATTCCTTCTATCATTGAAATGAGTTCCTTCCGAAAGCCGTGCCCCTACAAAAAAATATTAACAATAAGGTAGGATATATTTTAGCTCTAATATGGTTGAAGGTAACACAAATCCCAAAATACCATATCACATCCTTGTTCTCTTTTTCAAATTGATATAGATATGAAAAAAAACTATACGAAATTTCTAAGATCTTGAATACAAATTTAAATGGCACTCGGATTCGGAAAAAAAAAACTATACGAAATCCAATTATTTGCATCAAGTATATACTATCTACCTTATAGGTGTCTGTAGGCATCACTGATACTTGATCCAACCAGATAACTCCTTTGTGATTGGTTGTTAACTGAAGTCTGGAATTACTATTTGTTCCTTTCGATTCCAACTGAAACTCTATTTTTGTCCAATTTGACACTTGTGAAGCTAAAGCTCTGCGAGAAGAAGCACGTTATGCATAAAATAAAAAATTAAACTTGGATATTAAACATAGTTAATCATTAATGAGATCTCACATTATATTATTAGAAGCCATGGTCAGCATTCCATCTGAACTCGTAAGAGAAACTGATAAGTTCAATGAGCCAGATGACATAACGTGAAGAACAACTTTATATGTCTTCCCTTGTTCAATATTCTGGGATTATATATGCCAACACCACTGTCTAAGTATCCCACCGGGTCACAAAGAGCTTCCATACGAAGGGCAACTTTGTTACGATTGAAACAAGATGACCGATCAGTTAACACATTAATGAAAGTTTCATTCCCAATGATGCCCCATGGATCAATGTTTGAAGGAGTGTTTGGCCCTCCAGCTTCAAATCCTGAAAATACAAGTTGTGAGGAGTTCAAACAGAGAGAGAAAAATCATCACAAGAAAACAACACGAATCACTGGAAAATCATTCATTGCTTTGGTCAGTAATATTCAAATTTAAATGAATCCAACCATTTGATATCTTAAACACTAAATATGAAATTGGACGTAACAAACTGAAGTATGGTACAATATTTCTAATTCCTTTGTTAGTTTAAATGTTAGTTCCTTTCCACCAAGAACTATAATCCTAACTCCTTGATCTCTTCTATAATCTCTTAATCCAGCCAATTATGTGAAAATATCTGAAACTAAAACTTAGGTTTATTTTCCAGGTTGCTTGCAGTAGAAAACAAGAGTTACAATTGTAGTATCAGCTTTCTAATGGGGACCTAAATTGAAATTTCTTTAGTTTCGAAATATTTAAGACAACATGAATCATTGAATTTACAAATTTGAATGTTTTATCTCTAATCTAAATTTGAGTATGACAATGTTCTTGACAAAAAAAACCTTGAATTATCATTCGTTCATGGTTATTGAATACAGTAAACACATCAAAGTTTGTATACAGAACTTGTTATCATTTAGGAGGGATTACCTCAGTACATTATAGCAGCTAGTTGCTATTATACAGTAAAAGCTTGTCTATATGTCTTTGTAATACTTGTGGATCAGCCCTGCAGCACTCTGCTGCAAAGCCATTTTGGTTAAACTTGAAAAGATGTCATTTATAGGTGAACCAGAGAAGGGCTTATGAAGTCGACTTATATTACATGCATGGGCTGGAAATGACATATTATGTATATCTGAATGTTATTATTTTCTGTGACACCTAAAACATTTATAATAGTCACTATGGAACTCCTAGTTTTCTTTTCTACTGTCATTGTGTGATTCCATATTGATTATTACCTCTGTTGCTGACAAGCTCTGCCCATATCCCACCAGCTCTTGCATGGTTGATCTCCTACATGGAAGATGTCGGAATAAAGAAACAAACAGTCATTAAGGAATTTATAGTTACTAAATTTTTAGTGCAACCAAACCATGCAAGGGATTTCAAGTATAGAAGTCCTAATGTGGCATTTTTAACTTGTTCCTTCGTGAACACAATGACACAGAAAAACCATTTCCTTATAAATATTGGTAGAGCTAACATGTCTATAAACGATGAACTTAAAAGATACATGTGATACACTTCAGATGCTATGTTTGACGATCTAGTGTAAATTGGACAACATCAAAAGCTCATTCATATGCAGACTGAGGTCAGAATCAAATGAATGATCAATGAACTACCACTTCGCAATTAATATGTTGTTTCTCTATTCCAACCAATAAAAATTCTGAAAAGAAAATAGTAAATCGCCTACATTACAGCAATCTTTCACTGCATAAATCATAACACTGTTCCTCATAAGATCAAATACCTCTGGGTAATGCAAAAAAGGCCTCTCAGGCTTAATTCTTCAAAGCATGAAAACATTTTGAACGAAAACAAAACCCTAGATTTTTCACAAATTGGGAATGACAAACAAAAACAACAAAAATTAAACAAGAAGTTCCCGTGAAAGGAGGAAAATTTCTCACTTTTATCTCACGCAGAATTCCAATTATTAATTTTGAAATTTGCAAAGGGAAATACTTTGAAAGAAACCAAAACCCTGGAGTTCGTTTTCACAAACAATAGATTAAAGTGTAATAAAATAAAATACTAATAAAATAAAATACCTGACCTTTGGCTCTGAGCTCTCGAACCCTAACCCTGGGTGAAGCCTCAATCGAATTCTGATTTCTGAATGAAGAAGAAGCCGGAGATAGCGCCCTCTCGTTTAACCATTGGAGAGTAAATTTTTAAGTCCTCTTCTCGGCGCCACCGCAGAGGCGGAGGACGAGGTAGAGCGTCGACTCCTTTTGTATGTTGTAATCGGCCAGGGTCCGGCCATCCTCGAGCTGCTTTCCCGCGAAAATGAGCAGCTGCTGATCTGGAGGGATCTCGACACCATCGAGGTCGGCGTAGAGATGTGCAGGAAGTTCGAGCGGAGGATAAGAGGCGGTGGATTTCGTTCAGTCCAGGAGACGACGGCGAGAAAACCCTAGCTTCGAGGATTTGTTGTTGATCGATTGGGTGAAGAGCGGCCAGTATATACGAGAAAAAAACATTACTGTTTGTTTAGGGGCCACCATAAAGCCCATAAAAAACCGTGCCTTTAGCTTATTAGAGAATTTATTCCCAAAACTAATTCGAGCCCAACGCTTTATTTTAAAGCGTTGTCTTAGACTCTATTGTGACGGTTAGAACCGTTACAAAACCGTTTCCTTAGACAGCTAAGGGGACAGTTTTAAACCGCCCCCAGCGAACCGTCCCCATAGACCTATTTTGTGGTAGTGGTACCACCATCCTTGTTTTGAAAAGATGACAATAATTGTATGTTTCCAGTCATATGTTTAGAGCAACCATTATCCAAAATCCACCTATCTTTCTTGGGTACCTGAAATAATAAACATTTACATTTTGGTACCCATACTATGTTCGGTCCTTTAAATTAGCCTTTAGGAAACCAAACCCATGAAGAGTTTGATTTGCCTAAATAGTTAGGTGATAAACAAATATTTTTAATAAAATCAAAAATATAAAAATTCTTATGTAAAGAAGATAATTCTTTTGGAATCCAAATAGAAAATAATTTTGTTTTTTTACACATATTTTCAGTTCTATAATCATACAAGTCATGAGTAGGTTTTACAAAAATTATTTTCTTTGATTTATTTTTATTAAATTAAAAACCTAATCCTTTTGTCTTTTGTGATTCTCTTTGAAAAGAAAGAATATTATTGAGATTTTCTTTACCTTTATTAAATTTGCTTACATTTAGACATATATCTTCATATCTTGATTTAAAAGGAAATATCTTTTTCTAAATTGTTAATACGAATATTTAAATCATTACATTCTGATTTTAAATATTTATTTTTATTAGATAAGCATTTATTTTCTTTAAGTAAAGAAAAATTTTCTTCTTTCAAATCAATTATTTAAGAATTAGAAAAAATAGAGGAATTTAAATCAGAAATTTCTTCAAGTAATCTTTTATTTTCACCTTTAAGAAAATTATGTGAAGTTTTTAATCTCATAAAAGTTTCATATAATTCATTGAAAGCATCTAAAAGTTCTTCATTTTTACTTACTTCATCATGTGCCATGAAACACATGTGAGCACTTTCCTTTTCTTCAATTTCTTCATCTGAGGATGACTCATCACTATCATCCCAAGTGACTGCCATTGCTTTCCTTTTCTTGTTATTTTGAATGTTGTTAAAGTTGTTGAAATAACTTGATTTTTGCTTATTCTTCAACATTGGACAACCTTTCTTCATATGTCCTGGTTTATTACACTTAAAACAAACAGGGTTATTTGAATTTGAACTTTTAGATTTAAAATTACCTCGTTTTATAAATTTTCAAAATTTTCGTGCAAACATGCCCATTTCTTCATCATCATCATCTGAATCTTCTTTATCGAAAGTGGTATTGAATGCAAGAACTTTTTTGTTCTTTGATTCTTCATCATTCTTTCTATCTTCAAGTTGAACTTCATATGCCATAAGATTGCCAATAAGATTTTCAACCGTAAGAGTTGACAAATCATTGGCTTCTTCAATTGCGGTAACTTTCTTTTCCCATTGTGGAGTAAGTGAACGAAGTATCTTTCTTACCATCTCCACTTGAGTATATGTTTTTCCAAGACCAATGAGAGAATTTGTGATGTCGGTGAATCTTGTGAACATTTCTCCAATAGTCTCATTTTCCTTCATCTTGAATAATTCAAATCTGTGCACAAGAACAGAAATTTTAGATTCTTTAACTTTATTTGTACCTTCATGAGTTACCTCAAGTGTGTACCAAATATCATATGCGGATGTGGCCGTTGACACCCTATTGAACTCATTCTTGTCAAGTGCACAAAATAAGGCATTCATTGCTTTAGAATCCAAATTTGCATTGTTCCTTTGAGATGTAGTCCATTCCGCGAAAGGAGTTGTTGGCTTCTCATATTTCGTTTCCACGACGTTCTAAAGTTCATAGCCAATTGATTGAAGGTAGATCTTCATTCGACACTTCCAATAGTTGTAGTTCAATCCATCAAACATTAGAGGACGATTTGTAGAGTGACCTTCTTTGAATTGTGATGTATTTGGAGATGCCATCTTTCACCTTGCTCTGATACCAAATGTAGGATCTGAAATAGATACACTTGAACACTAGAGGGAGGTGAATAGTATTTTTTTAAAAATTATGCAAAGTATATTATAAATTGCAATGAAAAATAGCAATCTCAGAAAATCACAATCACAAACACAGGGATTTTATACTGGTTCCACCAATCCGGTGTACATCCAGTCCCCAAGCAAATCCCGCTTGAGAGTTTTCACTATGATTTTGAATAAACTTACAAAATCAAACGCAAACCTGACCAATTTGCAAGTCCCTGTAAATTACAACACCAATTGACAAACACCTTATCAATTTGAACACCAATCTCTACACTAAGAGATCAACCCTCTCAAACCGAGAGAAATCCTTTCGAAGTAAGAACACAATTGATCCTATAAACCTTGAATGTGTAATGAAGTGCAGCAGTGGCTTAGGATTCTTTTAACTTCTGTAAATTGCCTAAATGATAAGTATTTGATGAATGATTAAAGGCAATTTTAGAAACTCTTCTTTTTCTCAAAAATCTGAATGTTTTTTACTTAAAAAATTGCACAAAGATCAAAGCTTATGGGTATGTATGTCTCTGCAATTTTTCTGATCAAATAACCTATTTATAGCCCTTGAAAAGACAAATTTTTAAACTTTAAAAACGTTTAAAAACGGCTATAAACAGTCACATATTCAAACTTTGAAAACTGGAAAAACTGTATCTGTAGTCGACTATTATTGACATTAGTCGACTACACTGAGTTCAAACAGACTCTGTGTTTTCGGAAAAATTTCTCAGTAGTCGACTATAATGCTCATTAGTCGACTACACTGTATTTTAACAGAAACTGATAAATTGAATTTTGAGTTCAGTAGTCGACTATAATGTTAATTGGTCGACTACACTGTAAAATATCAGAAACTTATGTTTCTGTCAAACACCTGAGTAGTCGACTATAATCACTATTAGTCGACTATACTGTAAATTGACAGAAACATGTATTTGAGTTTTATACATGAGTAGTCGACTACTATTCTAATTAGTCGACTACTAAGAGTAAAAATTCTGCTTTAAAGAGTTTTTATAATTAATTTTAACTATAATTCTAATGGTTAACATAGGGGATTTCTATAATTAACCAACACACTAAGTCTGTGTTAGTGTGTTCTAAAATAGTGTGTGTGTGTATGTGTGTGATCAAGGCTTGTACAATAATTCTAAGTAAAGAAAATATAAAATACATTATCTCATTTGATCTTCATTTTCTTCACTTCAAAATGCCTTGAAATCAACTTGCACTTTTCACATATTCTGATATTGAAATCTGCATATAAAAGTTAGTACACACACATTGTATAAATTGTTATCATCAAAA